>ML252498.1:6407-46429 GCA_005239495.1 Nicotiana undulata | reverse complement strand
AAAAAGAGTCAATTAAAATAAATGCTCAAACAATTTATAATGCTTATCAAGTAGCATTAGATCATGCTAGACCAAATGTTCCAACTCCTACCTCGTCTAGCTCACAGGTTCCTAAAAGATCTGCGGGGCTAAAAGCACTTAGTTCTTGGACGGGGTTCTCAAAGTGATAATATTGATGATAGTTCACAACTAAATGAGCTTCAAGTTTATTTGTTGCAGGGACTAGAATCAGAGAACCCGGACGGCACCTTCAATGTTTTGGAATGGTGGAAGGACAAAGAAAAACACTTTCCGGTTCTTTCAAGGATGGCTCGAGATATTTTAAGTATTCAAGCTTCAACAGTGGCATCGGAGAGCGCTTTCAGCCAAGCGAGACTTCAAATCGGTGATCATAGAGCGTCTATGAGGGAGAGCTTAGAAAAATCAGTACTCTTCAGAGATTGGATCCGGTCGGAAAGAAGAAATTTTGGACTTGCTGAATCACAACCGGATATAGACGAAGCTTATGAAGAAATGCTAGCGGAACTTGCGGAGGATACTGCTTCGCCCGGAAGCGGTGATGAACAAGCTTCTTTTCCGCCACCACCAACGGAAATTCCTCCCAACATTGAAGGATTTATGAAATTTGTTATAGATAATATGTAGACTAATATGTAACTTGTATTTTGGCACATCTTTATTAGTTTTTCCCCCTTTTAATGGTGGTATTAGTACCTTAGATGTGTTCATTCCATTGGGGGGAGGAAGACTAAGAAAGATATTGTCAATTTTTTAAATGTCGTATTAATAAAAATTATAAGACATTTCCTTGAATATTTGTGTTTAAACTTGAATTATAATACATAAGTCATATTTATATAATATAATATATAATATTGNTATTTGTGTTTAAACTTGAATTACAATACATAAGTCATAATTATATAATATAATTTATAATAAATTGTCTTAGATAATATAATATAATTACATAACAAAAATTTTGTAACTCTAGAATCACACTTATATAATATAATTTACAATAAGTGTAAGTTTGAATATCTCTTACTATTTTTTTTGTGTTTAAACTTGAATTACAAGACATAAGTCATAATTATATAATACAATTTACAATAAATTGCCTTAGATAATATAATATAAATACATAACAAAAATTTTATAACTCTAGAATCACACTTATATAATATAATTTACAATAAGTGCAAGTTTGAATATCTCTTACTATTTTTTTTGTGTTTAAACTTGAATTACAAGACATAAGTCATAATTATATAATACAATTTACAATAAATTGCCTTAGATAATATAATATAAATACATAACAAAAATTTTATAACTCTAGAATCACACTTATATAATATAATTTACAATAAGTGCAAGTTTGAATATCTCTTACTATTTTTTTTGTGCTTAAACTTGAATTACAAGACATAAGTCATAATTATATAATATAATTTACAATAAATTGCCTTAGATAATATAATATAAATTCATTAAAAAAAAAAAAATAGCCAACGGCTATATTTTAAAAACTAGTTGTTTGGTATTTTAAAAAATAGCCAAATGGCCCTCAAACTTTTTATAATTATACTTTTTTCCTTTTCTCAACTATAAATACACACTCATTCTTTCATTATTACTCACAAAATCATCAATCTCTCTCTACTCAAATTCTCAATTCAAGTTAAATCATGTCCGGTGGTTCTAGAAATAACCCATTTATTCGGGAACACTATAATGTGGTAGAAGAAAATGAAGAATTTTACATAGTAAAGTGCAAGCACTGTGGTCGTGTCTACACTTGGCGTCCAAAGTTGACCGGCACGGGCTCTTTAAGGAGGCATATAATAAAGAGTTGTCTTAGGCGTTCTCAAGACATTCGTAATGTTATAGTTTCTTAATTTAATTTGAAGTACTATTAATTTATTATGCAATATTAGTGCAAGTTTGAAGTACTATTATTATTAATTTGAAGAAACTTACTATTTTTTGTGTTTAAATATGAATTACAATATTTTATATCCCAAAGATTTACAAGAAATTGCCTTACATAAAAAAAAAATTAAAAACAATAGGTCGTTTAGGCCCGTTTGGCCCGCGGGCCCGGCCTGCTTAGCCCGGGCCCATGTGGGCTTAGGCCCGTGGGGGGCCGATTCCACCCATATAGCCCGTTTAACCCGGACCTGTTTAGCCCAGGCCCGCATAGCCCGTGACCCGTTTAGCCCGGCCCACTTGGCCCGTTTGGCCTGGGCCCGGCCCGTTAGCCACCCTTAGTGGAGTCCCTCAATAAAGCATCGAACCCTCTCTCTGACAGTGACAACCAAAGCTGGTGCATGACGAGCCAAGTCGCTGAAACGGACTGCATACTTTGACAATCATGGTACCCTGGCGTAGCTGCTCAAACTCTGCACGCCAAGCATCCCTGAGGCTTTGAGGGACAAACTCAAGAAAGAACATCTCGGATAACTGAGCCCAAGTAAGTGAAGCTGCCTCGTCCGAACTACTCGGCTCAAAAGCACGCCACCACTGATAAGTTTCTCCCCTCAGCTGGAAAGCGGTGAAAGACACCTCACTCGTCTCCACAATACCTATAGTGCTGAGAATGCGATGAAACTTCTCAAGGAAACCCAGGGCGTCATCCGAAGCTATTCCGCTAAACTCAGGTGGGTGGTACTTCTTGTACCTCTCAAGTCGAAGCTGCTCTGCCTCAGAAACAGCTACCCTAGTCTCATGCTGAGCTGGAGCTGCTGAGGGCATATGAATATACTCTGGAACCTGCCCAATATGAACCCTCTGCTCAGGAGTACGGATTGCGGAAGTCTGTGCCCCTCCCCCGACCTGGGATGTAGCTGGAGCTATCGGGATTAGTCCCGCCTGAGAAAGAGTACTGAAAGTACTCAAGAATTGAGCCAATGTCTCCTGGAGGGCTGGAGTAATAGTAGGGACCTCCGGTGCCCCTCCAACTGTGGCTGCTAGGGGCTCCTCCGTCTCTTCTTTGGCCGGTGCTCAGGCTGCACCGTGTGCTCGTCCTCTACCCCTGCCTCTGACGGCTCTGGCTGGGGGCTCGGGTGTCTGGTCAGCAGTACGTCCGGTACGAGTGCACACCATCTGTAAGCAAGAATAAAATAGAATTTGAGAATTGTGATGACAGTAACTAGCACGACAATGAATTCCAAGGAATATGATTGTTCATAACAGTTACAAAGCCTCTTGAAGATAGATACGGACGTCTCCGCACTGATACGTGAGACTCTAATAAACCGTCTTGTGATTTGTGACTCCTATGAACCTAGACGCTCTGATACCAACTTGTCAGGACCTGATTTACCCTCCGAACGATATCGTGATGGCACCTAGTCTCTAAGACTAGGTAAGCCTAAAACATGCATAAAATAAAGCAATATAACAATAGAAATAGAAAGGAAGAAGAAAATATATATAACTCAGCCGTTCGGCATTTACAACTTTCATTTCCCAAAACCCGGAACGTCACAATAATCACAAGCTCTGTACTAATGTAGCTCTAAATAATGGGATAATGAAAATGTATATAAGTCTCCTAAACCTATACAAGAGTAGAAGGGGACTCGTGGGATTCTGCGGACGCGGCAGAATTACCTCGCGGTCTCCTGGCAGATGCTAAAGTACTCCTAGCCAAAATGATGTGCACAGGTACCTGGATCTGCACATGGAAAACATGCGCAGGAAAGGGCATGAGTACTCCACAATTGGTACCCAGTAAGTGCCAAGCCTAACCCCAGTCAGGTAGTGACGAGGTCAGGTTAAGGCTCTACCAGATATTTATAGTAAAAAAATAGTTAAAATCTAAACATATATAGATAATAAGCTAAGGCAAAACAGTAGAAACGGTAAGCGGAAATAAATAGTAAAAGAGAGCCCTCGGATCAACACAACATATATCTCAATATCAGATATGCAATGCAGTACAGGGGGGAAGCTCCCGGAATCTCGTCCGTAGTCCCAATTTAAATATGCAATGCAATACATGGGGAAAGCTCCCGGAATCTAGTCCGTAGTCCCAATTTAAATATGCAATGCAATACATGGGGAAAGCTCCCGGAATCCAGTCCGTAGTCCCAATTTAAATATGCTATGCAGTACACGGGGAAAGCTCCCGGAATCTAGTCCGTAGTCCCAATTTAAATATGCAATGGAATCAACGTCGGATACAGTGTATTTGAACATTTCAGAAGGAAATCATAAGCAAATACAGATAAAACTACCTAAACATGGTACAATTAGTAACAAATAGGAGTAACTCAAGTATGACAGATAGACATGCTCATTCCTAAGCTACACGACACAGATAAGACAGGAAACAATGAAATATGGGTAAATGATTTACGTCATTAAAAGAAAAGTGGAGTTTTGGAAACCATGGCCCGTGTACGTACTCGTTACCTCATGTACACGATGCCCATATAGAAAACATAGTATCAAAACAACTTAAGGGGAAATCCCAACACAGAGTTAGGCAAGCCACTTACCTCGATTGCGCTACTCAACCCAAAATCACGCTCTTGCCACGAGTATCCAGCTCCGGGTGGCCCAAATCTAATCAATTCGATTGCATAATATAAATAACACTTTAAGTAATCAAAATAGCTAGTTAATTCGAAGCTAATACGCGAAATAAGGAAATTTGCCCAAAAAAGTCCCCCGGGCGCACGTCTCGGAATCGGGTAAAAATAATATATTCCGGAAACTCATTCACTCACGAGTCTAACCCTATAAGAATATCTCAAGTCGGATGTCAAAAACCCAATCAAAACTCAATCATTCGGCCTATGAAGTTTATCCAATGTTTCCCAAATTTTCCACCAAAATTCAAAATTTAAAGACTACATTTAAGTTAGGAATCATGGAAATTGATCTAAGTTGGGTAGAGATCACTTACCCAAGCTACCCAGGTGCAAAAGTCTTCAAAAATTGCCCCTCCCGAGCTCTTAAATTCGAAAAATGTGAAAATAGTCTTAAACCCTCGAATATGGGTTTTAATGAATCTGCCCAGACATTGTTCTATGCGATCGCAGACATACTGTCGCGATCGCGAAGTGCATTCTACCACGCGCCCAAAAATCCTTCAACGCGAACGCAATGAAAGGTCTGCAATCACGGTTGGCTTCACACGACTGCATAGAGTAAATATTTCATCTCCCAGAGGCCTAGGGTGCTCTATGCGATCGCTATTCCAGATATGCGATTGCGGAGACCAAGTGTCCCAACCACTTCGATCGCAAAGGGGCTTGTGCGATCGCGAAGCACAATTTCTAACGGCCTCAAATTAACACTACGCGATCGCGGACTTACTCACGTGATCGCAATGAACAAAAACCTGCTGCTGTAAAACCAGAAAAGCAGTAATGTCCTTAAGGCCAAAAGTGCCCGTTTGAGCACCCGAAACACACCCGAGGACCTCGGGACCTCAACCAAACCTAATACTTCATTCAAACTTGGTCGAGCCTTAAAAACACATCTCATAACATCAAAATCATGAATTATGCATAGATTCAAGCCTAAGAACATATGAAATTTCTAAAATCCACATTCGATGTCGAATCACGTCAAAACTCATCCGAATGACCTCATATTTTGCACACATGTCATAAATGACATTACGGACCTGCTGTCAATTTCGGAATTCCATTCCGAGCCCGATATCAAAATTTCACTTATTGGTCGAAATCGCCGAAATTCTAACTTTCGCCAATTCAAGCCTAAATCTACAACAGACCTCAAAAACACATTCTGAACACGCTCCTAACCCCGAAATCACCTAACGGAGCTAACAAAGTCAACAAAATTCTATTCTGGATCCGTCTTCACATAGTTCTAACTACGGCCTGATTTCTAAAGCTAAATTCCACATTTATGGACTATGTGTCCAATATCACTCCGAATTTTACCACTCAATGCTCCGACAAGTTCTAATAACATAACTAGACATGGGAGAAAAAGGTATCAGGGGATGGACAGAATACAAGCCAAATGTCGGGAATCACAACACAATAAAAACACTAGTAACTCAGCACTGCATCAATTTATTCACATCAGGCCTTAGCCAATAAACTCAATAAAATTGGTCAAACCTTCGAGTGAAAACCTTTGAATTGTGAGTTGATATCGAAAGCTTTAAAGGTATAATCATTTCGGAATAGAGAAATATTCTTTGAAACATACTTTCTCTGAATGTATATTTATTTATTTTTATAAANTATATATATATATATATCTTTCAATCCAAATCTCCTCAATGATAATACCACCGGAACTCAGTCTGTAACTCAGAATTTGTCATGCAATGCAGTATAGGGGGTAAAACAGCTATAACCAATCTCGCCTAAACAATCAGCTTCACATAATAAAACCCGGCTTGAATCAATGCTCAATAATAGGAAACACCAAGAAAATACCATCAACATGGATACTTATCTAACTAAACCTAAGTAGCACTTAAGGAAAAATCATATAAATCACAATATACGACTCACGGCCATGCTTGACACCAACGTATAGATATTCCAATTATTGCTAAACAATTGTAGGGAAAGTAATACTAATTCTAGTCAATTAGACAATTCATGAAGGAAATATAACATGCTAGTAAAGGAGGTAAAATACTCAGTTAATTCAATTAAGATCAAATAAAAACAAGAGAGATCTAAAAGCAAGTAAGTCCAATTTAAGCAGGAATTAATGAAATTAGCATTCAAGAATGCACTCATAGCAATAACAACTTCATACACAAGCGTACAAGGACCTAAGAGTCCTAAAAGGCCAACCTATTTGCAAATAAGTCCAGGTACACACTCGTCACCTCGCGTACACGGGCTAAAATCAACATAGAAGACCCTAATCCTAAGGGGAATTCCCCCACACAAGGTTAGGAAAGATACTTACCTCAAAGACGACAACCTGATACTCAAAAATGGACTTCTTGGGCGGAAAGACCTCCGGACGGCTCAAAATCAACCAAAACAACTTGAAAACACACATAAATCGTATAAGAAACTATTTCGAATAATAAAGCTTCAATCTTTACAAATTTATAAAAATTGACCCAAAAGTCGACCCCCGGACCCACACCTCGGAACCCATCAAATTTTACGAAATCCGATTACCCATTCCGATACGAGTTCAACCATACAAAATTTATCCAATTCCAATACCATTTGGTCCTTCAAATCATGATTTTTCATTTTAGAAATTTTCTTTCAAAACCCACAATTTCCTCAACCCAAAACACAAATTAAATGATACAAACAAGGACTAATTCATGGAATATGTTTAATTCTAGTGAAAGAACACTTATCCATTCGATTTGTGTGAAAAACCCATCAAAAATAGCCAAGAATCGAGCTCTAGAAGTCAAAATGTGTTAAAAATGGTGAAACCCCGATTTTTGGATTTATAACTGTTCTGCCCAGATTTAAAGCATCGCGATCGCGTAAATTTCTACACGAACGTGAAGCGAGGAATGCGATCGCGTAGAAGAGAAAATCTGGTGCCCCTGCTGGAACACTGTGCGAACGCGATTGTGAATATGCGATCGCGAAGAAGAGGAAAATATACTTTTGCGATCGCTAACGTATGTATGCGATCGCGTTGAACGAAAACTGGGCAGGTAAAATCAATGCTATGCGATCGCGACTACCTCCATGCGATCGCATAGAAGGAAACCAGAAGACAACAATCAGCAGTGGAAAATTGAGGAAAATTGACCGGAAGCCTATCCGTAACACACCCGAGGCCCTCGGGACCCAGTCTAAATGCACGAACAAGTCATATAACCTAACACGGACTCGCTTGAGGTTTCAAATTACATAAAACAACACCAAAACGACGGATCAAACCAAAAATCAAACGTATGAATTTTCAAAAACTTCAAATATCAAAACTCGCACCGAAACCTATCAATTCAACCCGGAATGACGTGAAATTTTGCAGTCAAGTCACAAATGACACAAATGACCTACGGCTACTCCCGGAATTCCATTCCGAGCCCGATATCCAAAATTTTACCTGTCGGCCGAAATCGCCGAAATTCTAACTTTCTCCAAAATACCTCAAATTACCCTACGGACCTCCAAAACCAATTCCTCACACACGCCTAAGCCCTAAATCATCATACAAAGCTGTTGACATTAACTAAAACTCATTCCGATGCCGTTTACTCAAAAGTCAAACCTACGGTCAACTTGCATCACTTAAGCTTCAAAATTTGAAATTTGCCTCCCAATTCAACTCTGGATTATCCGGTAACTGAATCCAATCACGCACGCAGGTCGGTACACCCAATGTGAATTTGTTCCTGACCTTATGCCACTAAACGGATTTTAAATTCTTAAAACGACCGGTTGGGTCGTTACACTGTCATGAGTAGTTGAGTATTGAACTGACTTGAATATCTGAGTATTGAACTGACATGAGTATCTGAGTACTGAACTGACATGAGTATTTGAGTACTGGAAACTTGAATGTTATAACATGACACGTGACATACTGGTTGTACTACCACTAATTCTAGTGGCAACTCCAACTCGTAAGCTAATTGACCGATCCTTCACAAGATTCTATATGGACCAATATAGCAGGGACTAAGCTTCCCCTTCTTCCCAAATCTCATAACGCTTTTCATAGGCGAAACTTTCAGAAACACCCAATCATCAACTTGAAACTCTAGGTCTCTATGATGCACGCTCGAATAGGACTTTTGGCGGCTCTGAGTCGACATTCAAACGCTCTTGAATCAACTTAACTTTCTCTATAGTATGATAGACCAAATTTGGTCCCAACAACTCCTCTTCACCAACTTTGAACCAACTAATTGGCGATCTACACCTTTGCCCATACAAAGTCTCGCAAGGTACCATCTTGGTACTAGAATGGTAGGTGTTATTATTAGCAAGGTCAATGAGAGGTATGTGATTATCCCAATTACCTTTAAAATCAAGGAGATTCTCAAGTGTCTGAGTAATGCGCTCTCCTTTCCCATATTTATGGAGATGGAAAACATGTGCCTAATCATCCTAACATGATCTTCCCTCTTTAAGTCCATCTATGTCTAGTACACACAATTTGTCTTGGTCACTTAAAGTACCATCATCTCCCCCTTATTCAAAAGCCATCGTTTTATACATATGAATCTTCTCTTCCAACTGCAATGCATAGGGATCATCAATTGTTTCTCCTTATCTTTGGCTACTAAGGGGGGAACAAGTCCTGTTCTAGACAACAACTTTGTCATCTTCGGAGTCCGAAGTAGAACTCCTCTTGGCTGGTGAACTTCTTTCACCAGATTTCCCTTATATACCTCAATCATGAGTTATACTTCCCACACTTGATTATCTTCTTAAGCACTTCCTGAAAACACTTGTTGAATTGTTTTGAACTAAGTCTATACTCCGAAGATTAGAGTCTCATGCGATGGCACTACCCTCGTGATACATAACTGGGCATGATTTTATAGCTTTTTTTTATATATCCCATGCTAACTATGCGGGTTTCAAATCTCCAACTGGACTTACTGCCGATTTTCATATCTCCCCCTTAGACCAAAGGTCTTATACTTGCGGATCCTTCTCTTTTTGTTGGGATCCAAATAGTTTTTCTTATCTTTAGAAATTCTTGCACTTTATGTCAATGAAGACTCACCTTCCGACTTACTTCTGAGAAATCTTTTTTTTTTTTTTGAAAAACTAAATTATTCACATAACAGAAAGCTAATGTATTCACAACTATCATACACAATCTTAATAATTTAACTCTGCTTACACTGTCAATCTTGGAGAAACCACATTTCGATAATTCCTAAAGGCTATTCTTCTATAGTTTTCTCTCTTATTGCTAGTTGATTATTTTTCCCACTATCATTGTACTTCGGATTTAACTTAAACGCTTTGGGTTCTAACACACGTTCGACATTTGAAATTGTCATCCACTCACTAGAGTTAACCAGGCTAAGTAAATCAAATAGTACCTCTACTAGCTCTCTGAAAGTGCTAATTCATTGTAGCTACTGAAACATACTTACTATTCTTTTACTAACCACCTGCTAACGTCATGTGTTCAGGTTCTGCTTTGAATAATTAAAGTGAAGCATAAGGTTATTTCTAACTTCTCTCATCATCTAACCATATTCTTTTACCGCACCCTATCATTCTTTTTGAACTATGTACATGGATCACACTTAGAGAAAGTTCATCTGTCTTAAACAAAAATGGAATATTTAACCCCAAATTTTCTATGCACTTCAAAATCATTTTCGACTATAAACATCTGGAGAAAATACTTAGTCATATAATCTATGGGGGAACCGTCTTATCTTTTATGTCACAGTAATATCTATTACTTATAAAAATTCACTAACATAGTACTTTCTAGCTCTGATTTGAATTAGTCTAAACAACTTAAAATCATCCCTTGAAAATCAATATTGGTTGCTCTTGGTTCTCATTTTATACATCATGTCTTCTTAGATATATTTCCCTTAGGCTCTTTTCTGTCCAAAACTATAGTGATCAATTCTATGCCCACTGTGGTTGTATTCTTAACCTGATACACCGTGGGGTCTGACATACGGATACACAGCTACACACATCTGATAAATTACTTCATGCATCATCCGGTGAGTCTTGGGTCTTAATGCGAAGATTTTGCTATAATCACCATTACTTTCATTTTCTTTGAGCATCCATATGCATCACTGTATACTCACAAGTCTCCAAAAATTTTGATACATTGAAAGTTGGAGATCTGGTAACTGAATAACAAAAAAAATGGCTTACTGAATAACCACAAACCTGCTAACTGAAAGACTGTATAACTGGTAACTGAGTTAAACTGATAACCATAACACATAATGACTGCTTTTGTACTTTCTGACAAGGTTATGCTCTAATCTGTACTACTATTCATTGCATCTCACTTTCAACATACCCTCAATTCTCATTACCAACCTGCACTCTATAAATATACCCAATGAACAATCATCCTCTCTAGAACCTTAGGTTTCTCCTACGCGTCGCTTGGGCATCCAATATGTTTGGACTTCGATAGGAAGAGAAGGTTAACTATTGCTCTAAGATTCATGGCACGATCTAGAGTAGAAAGAAGTGAGACAATCCTGAATGTCTTGGTAGTTAACCATTTATATAAGTGGTCGGCACACACATATAAAGGAAACTCCACTGGACACAACTTCATAGACACCCTAGGACTCTTGAACCTAATGCTCTGATACCAAGATTTTTCACGTCCCGAACTTGGGACTGGACGTAACACGGCACTCGGTGCCTGACTACATGTGACCGAGCGAACCAACTGGATGGCTGAATCTACATGTGATATCATAACATACTGAATGCGGAAGATAAACTATCACATGCTGATATACTGAAAATTTGGATGATATAAATCAAAGTGCGGAATACTAATACAATTCTGAAACATATTTATAGCCAACATGGCTTAATATGAAAAGCCTACGACTCTGTCTAACTGTTAGTCTAGTCTATAAAGCCTCTAATGAAGTATTGAAAAACACTGATTGTCTAAAAATACTTAAGACTGTAAGGTAATGATAGTTCCCCGAATGAACTGGGATCACCAAATAGCTGGTACGAGAATCCTAGCGCTCTGAATCGTCAACCTGTAAATCACTACATGTATCGTGAGATGCATGCCTCGGGCAAAAGGGACGTCAGTACATTTGAATTGCACTGGTATGTAAAGCAACTGAAAGAACGAATTATAAATGCTGAAACTAAAACTAAGATGATAACTGAAATGGTAACTGATAAATGAAATGATGACTAATAATTGATAACTGAACTGATAGCTGATAACTAAGCTGATAGCTAATAACTGAGCTGATAATTGACAACTGATAACTGAACTGAACAAAGGAAGTTCTTATATGAATTCTCCCTCTTCTGAATGATGAACAACCTGTTTATCTGAATATTAAACTGCGGCCTCATGCTCAATATATATATGTGCACAAACTGCGACCTCGGGCCCAAGTATACGTATACATAATTGCGACCTCAGGTCCAAAAATGCATAAAGCATAAACTACAACCTCAGACCCAAACATGCATAAAGCATAAACTACGACCTCACGCCCAAGTATGCATAAAGAATATAAACTACGTCCTTAGGCCCAAATACAGGTGTTCAACATTCAGGAATTTAAAATCAGGAACTGAGAATCATACTGCAATACATGATACTAAAATGCTGAATCACACTGAGTTACATAGTATTGGAATATTAAATAAGACTAGACTAAGACATGTATTATTGAACTGATTATGAACACTGAAACTTCAACTGTTTATGAAATGTTGAGTAAGTTGTACTGAGACTCAGCGATATCAAACCCATGTCTATATTGAATACGAACTGAGCTCACAATGTTCAGAATAAAAGTCATGAATGAGTTATGAAGCTAGAGAATAGAAGTTCTGCAACTATTCAAGGAACTACGCTTAACTATATTTCTGAGGCAATTAGTAACGTCGTAAAAGAAACGTATTGTAGGGAGAATAAATAACATTCCCAAACATAGAGATTTAGCCTCACATACCTTAACTTCCTGCTCTTGAGCGTAATACAATGTTTTCCAACCCTTTCAACTTTAATCTATATCAATACAAGTCAAAGAGATTTCATAGCCCTTATTAATGGTGTTCCTACACCCAATAACCCATCATCTTACTCCTAGATAAATTCTAATGTCTCAAATGGCTATAATCAATACCATTTTTTATCACTCATAAGGTAAACAACACTCTTAACCCCTAATCAACAATCAACAACCCAAACCTACAGTTGTTCATCTTTTCTATCAAACCCATCAACGCATAACTCATGAACTAGAGTCTATAATCATTATCCAATGTTGGAATCAATTATAGGGTGAAGACATTACCTTTTTGAAGTTCAATCCCCTTGAATTAGAGTTCTAGGGTTCCTTCGCTCAACAATGATGTCCCAATCGAATATCTAATTATTTTGAGGGTTTACCCATGTTAATAAGATGTTGGGGAATTGAAATAAACTTAGAATCACCATTAAAACTTACCTTGGATGGTGGAGGAACCCTTAAGGAGTTAGGTTTTTGAGAGCTTTCCTTTCTAGAGCAAATATTTATGTTTTGGGGCCTATGGGGGGGGATGAAATAGGGGGGAAAAATGACTTCCCAAGTCGTACACCGCGTCCCAGTAGGACTGATTGCGATCCCGACCACGGTAAATAGCTGGAGTACTGCCTCACGACCGCGGTCGCGGTCAACCATGGCCGAACACGGTGGTTACACACTGTTCTGTAAAACGGGCATAACCTATTGCACAGATATCCGTTTGGGATACACAGTATATCATTGGAAAGATATTTCAATTTACTACAACTTTCCTTCTTTGAGTTTTCCCAAATTACTTACACATTTTCATTAAACACTGCTGGAAGACGGACCTTCTACAAACTTAGTCGATTTTGTCGAATCTTATACACCTCACTTCCCATCTTGATTTTGAAACAACTATTTTCACCCATAATCATCCCGATAGGACTTCATATGTCTAAAATATAACCTTATTACTCATTTAACAAATTCATATCTAAGCCAAATTTACGGGGTGTTACAGCCTCGATGAACATGGATCTGCACACAAGGTGCAGGGGTTAACGTGAGTACACCAACTCGGAAGTAACGAACCCAAACTATGGGTTGAGAGGTAGTGATGGAATAAACCTCAACAATTACAATAAACAGCGTAAAGAAATTAGATATGTTCACTGTTTATCAGAAAATGAACCAAATATGCCAGGTATGACCAGTATACTCTACATGCCACTATATTTATACATATATATATATATATATATATATATATATATATATATATATATATATATATATATATATATATATATATATATATATATATATATACGAAACTAGTGTGGAGATGAACATAGTGCTCACAACCCTCACACAGAAGTCCACTCAGTACTGTATATGGCTCTCAGGCCCAGGGAAGGTCCATCCCGGAATGTACATGAACACCGGCGACTGTAGTCACTCAGTACTGAGGAAAAGGCCAATCCAGCCCCACGGAGAAGATCCATCTCCAGAATACAACACTCGGACAAGATCCATGCCCAGGGACGATCCATCCCCCACATATCATCAACTTCGGACAAGTTCCATGTCCAGGGAAGATCCATCCCTCAATATCAATGCGCTCACTAGGGGTGTAAAGACTCCGGAGGGGCTCCTATAAGCCAAAGAGCTACATCAAGCCAACGAAGGCATGATCAGAGTATCGCTACAGTGGGCAGTCTGATTTCATAATTGTCTCAATAACAAGCTCTCGGCCTCACTCAGTCATTACTCTCCAGTCTCACTCACATGGCTCACAGATGCATGAATTAGCCCGAAACAATGATAAATGTATAAAATTAACAATTACCGAGACTGAGGCATGAAACGATATGCTATAACAGGACTAAGTATATGAAATCAAATAAACACATAAGGAGACAGCAATATTGGACCACTCGGGTCTCAGCATTTTCGGTGTGAAGCCCTAGCATTTGACTTAGCATGATTTCTAGCATGTTCACATTAGCCACATCAATAAAAGTACAGATATCAGTCCGTAATAGCTACTAGACGGTGCCATGATATGAGCCATGCCACAAATCACTCGGTGCACGCCCGCACACCCATCATTTGGCATGTGCGTCACCTTATATACAGTCATATATCATATAGTTTGGGGTTTCGAACCCTCAAAACCAAGTTTGAAAATGTTACTTACCTCAAAACTGGCTAAATTCCTAGTCCTCAATGCCTTTGCCTCTAGACTCGGCCTCCGAGTGCTCAAAATCTACCAAAAATCAGATTTATATCATTATTATATGCCATGGAACGAATCTCATTCGAAAATTATCAAAAGTAACCAAAAATCCCGAAATTGGCCAAACTCGACCCCCGGGCCCACGTCTCGGAATTCGATAAAAATCCCATCACAAGAATCCTCGTCCTCCCACAATTCTACACATACCAAGAACATCAAAATCGAACCTCAAATGACCCCTCAAATCCCCATTTAAAGGTCTCCAAATACAAGCCCTAATTTCCCAATTTTTGTCACTAATTTCCATAATTTTCACCCAATCAGTCAAATAATCATATATAAACGAATTTTAAGTCCGTAAGTCTTACCTCCACGAAGAACCCTCGAATTTCCTCTTCAAAAAGCTTCAAACTCGTGTAAAGATGGTGGAAAATGACCAAAATTCGCTAAGGGTCCTATTTATATGTTCTGCCCAGCGATGACCGCACTACGGCTTAATTCTCGCACCTGCGGTCCCAGGTACGCACCTGCGAGAATTCACTTAAAGGCCAAAACCCACACCTGCAATCAAACTACCGCACCAGCGACTCCGCAGGTGCGACCCATCCTCCGCATCTGCAGTCCTTTACCAGCCCAACAAATTCCGCATCTGCGACCCCTAGCCCGCTTCTGCGGACTCGCACCTGAGGTCCCCTATCCGCAGTTGCGGAAACACCAGAAAGCTAAACACCAGCAACTCCAAAATGCCAACAATCATGCCGCTACCCATCCGAACTCAACCCGAGGCCCTCGAGACCTCAACCAAAAGCACCAACAAGTCATAAAAGATCACCCAAACTAAGTCTAACCCTAGGAACACCCAAAATAACATCAAAACATCAAAACATCAAATCAACCCATGATTCAAGCCTAAGGATCTTCAAACTTTTGAAATTCACTAACGATGTCGAAACTAACCAAACCTCATCCGAATAACCTGAAAATTTGCACATACATCCAAAATGACACTATGAACTTGTTTCAACTTTCGGAAATCCATTCTGACCCTGATAGCTGATTTTCCACTGCCGACCAGAAATTGCCAAAAACTCAATTTCGCCAATTCAAGCCTAATTCTACTCCGGACCTCAAAACCACATTCCGAACACACTCATAAGTTCCAAATAACCTAACGATGTTGTCCGAGCCATAAAATATACATTCTGAGGTTGTTTACCTATAAGTCAACTTCCGGTTGACTTTTCCAACTATTAAGCCAGTTTAAGAGACTAAGTGTCTCAATTCTCACCACGACTACTCCGAACCCGAATCAACTGAACCATCACATCATGAATAGGTTAAACAACATAGTATAAAGTTGAAACAGGGAAAATGAGGTTAATCTCATGGAACGACCGGCCAGGTCGTTACAACGGGCAACCTCAAAAGCAAAAGA
The DNA here is from genome assembly GCA_005239495.1 of Nicotiana undulata. Lineage (NCBI taxonomy): Eukaryota > Viridiplantae > Streptophyta > Magnoliopsida > Solanales > Solanaceae > Nicotiana > Nicotiana undulata. Next base: position 30,106 of record ML252498.1, on the reverse strand, counting down.
AACGCCCGCACCTGGGAGACCGCAGGTGCGGCTAAGTGAGTCGCAGGTGCGAAAGCATTGGCAGAGTTTAAATTCAATGGTTCCAAAGTTATTAATCATTTTGGACATTTCAAGCTCGGGCAAAGGCAATTTTTGAGAGGGATTTTGAGCAGTTTCTTGAGGTAAGTCACTTGTGATCATTTTTAATCAATAATATTGTTTCCCTATTAAGGTTTTCACCTAGTTTGTGTGTTTTTTAGGTGGAATTTTGCGAGTTTGAGACTAGGGATTTGAAGGGTTAATTTGAGGGATTTGAGTAATGATTTGGTGTCCGAATTTCGTAAATTTGGTATGGTTGGACTCGTGGTTGAATGGGCCTCGTATTTTGTGACTTTTATCGGATTTCGAGATATGGGCTTGGGGGTCGACTTTTGAGTTAGCTTTTTGACTTTTGATTACGAACTTAGTATTTTCTTATGGAATTGATTCCTCTAGCTCGTGTTGATCGTATCAACTTTTTTGTGACTAGATTCGAGGCATTTGGAGGCCGATTCACGAGGCAAGGTCTTGTTGGAGTAGAGTTTCGCACGGTCTGAGGTAAGTAACACATATAAAATTGGTTCTGAGGGTATGGAACTCTGAAATTCGTGTTATGTGATTGATGTTGAGGTGACGTGCATGCTTGGTGACAGACGTGTGGGCGTGCATCGTAATAATTGTGATTTAGTTAATTCCATGGAACTGTGTAGCTATCTTATCTGAACATTATTACTGTACTCTAAGTAATAGAGTACTTGAGCTGTGATTCATGCTAGAAAACATGTTTAGGCTATATGTTGGTACTATTGGGACCCAAAGTGGTCGATCTTTGTTGTTGAGTTATTTGCTTAATTGTTGTTATGTACTCAGTCGCATTAATCATTGCATATCATATCTCATTCTCTGTTATCGTATATTGTCAAATAATGTATCATTGATTTTGGCTGCTCTACATGAGTGTTATAACACAGAGAGACCAAAGAGATTGATGACTGAGTGAGGCCGAGGGCCGGTTTATGAGCGATATTTATGGGATCGAGTATTGGTTCATGCCAGGATTTGACTGATTATAGCGCTTGGGTTGGATTTGCCCCTCCAGAGTCTGCACACCCATACTGAGCGCAGATGATATTATTTCATTTGCATTGGGCTGGATCTACCCTGGATTTATTTGCATTTGGGCTGGATCTACCCTGGACTTATTTGCATTTGGGTTGGATTTTCCCTGTACTGTGCTAAGTGAATGAGTGTGATGAGTGAGAATTGAGTACTCCAAGAGTGTGAGTATGCGAGGCTTTTATTGTGTTGCATCACATACAATATGCTTGTTGGCTTATAGATATAGAGATGCCATATTCCTCGTATCATTCAGATTGACATATTTATTGTTTTGAGTTTAATTGTTAAACATGGAAGCATGGCTAAATTCTTGTATTGTTACCTACAGATTATGAATTTCTGAGATATTACCGTCAATTTTCTGTAAATTTCCGTACTGTTAATTTCGTGTGTGGGTTGTAATGTTCGATATCGTTACTACTTTCTGTCCAAAGGTTAGATTTCTTACTTATTGAGTTGGTTGTACTCACTCTATACTATGCACTTTGTGTGCAGATCCAAGTGTTTTCGGTCACGGCGGTTGCTGATTCTCAGAGTTTTGTCATTCGAAGATTATCGAGGTAGCTGCCCCTGGCGTCCGCAGACCTTGACTCTCCTCCCTTATCTCTCAGTTTACTTATTCAGTTTCTGCATTTCTTAGACATTGTATCAAACTTAGTATTGTATAGATGCTCATATACTCAGTGACACCCTAGTTTTTGAAAACTTCACTATTGGGTTGTGACGGCTTATCCAGTATTTATGAGATTTTTTTGTTATGATTTAAACCTATTTTAGTATAATTTAAATTTGAAAGTATTGGTAATGTCTGAGTTGTTGGCTTACCTAGCACCGTGATAGAGGCCATCACGACTGGTTAAGATTTGAGTCGTGACAAGTTGGTATCAAAGCCTAGATTACATAGGTCTCACGAGTCCTGAGCAAGTTTAGTAGAGTCCTGCGGATCGGTACGGAGACTTATGTACTTATCTTATAGAGGCTGTTGAACCCTTAGATAAACAACTTCACATTCTTGTATTCTTGTCGTGCGAATTTATTGATTCCGGGAACTAAACTTCTGTTATTCTATTCTGTCACATATGGTGATGAAATGTGCTACCAGACCGGACGGACAACCACCGGTACCACCAGCTAGGGCCACGAGAGGCCGGGGTCGTGGTAGAGGTCGCGCTAAGGGCAGAGGTGCAGCTCGTACAACAGCTAGAGTAGCACATGCAGATCCACCAGCTTGAGGCACAAGAGATATTTGCAAAGGAACCTATTGGATTCCAACATAAATTTAGCGAAATCAATTCTTGTTGGATGGTGGAAGATAAAAGCTTGGTTAATTTTTTTTTTGTTGAACCTTTTGACTATTTTGATCCTTATTTACAGGTTTACAACATGGAGTTCCCTAAATGTATTGTTAAGTTAGAGCCATTGCATAAAATAATAAAAGATTATGTTGTTCAATCAATAAATAAGTCTAAGTATGGTATGTATAATTGGTTTATTCACATTCTTAGCCTTTCTAGAACACCTAAGGTATTTTTGGAGGTAATGAACTATACTCTTATTCTTATGTTGGTCACTTTATAATTTTTGTGGATGATGAAATTTATTTGCATATCAAGTCATTAACTGTAATATCTAAGTTCAAGTGCAAGATTAATTTGCTTCCTTTTGAAATTGAGTATGACATAGATGATTATGCATTCCAACTTGGTGGAAAGAGGCATGAAACTTATGAGAAGAGGCTTACTTTCACAACCTCAAAACGAACCGGTCGCAATGACGCCTATCATGGAACTAGACAAGCCTACACACTATTAACCAATTTATTTTCTCATTAAGAAATATAGATGACAATCTTACTTAAACGGTAATTTTTGAACAAATAACATAGTAAATACCAAAGTGTAGAAAGTAGGTCCAAGCAACGGGTGTCACTAAGTTGAGCCCAACTTTCACAATACCGAAATTTAGATAAGACAAAATTGTCTGGAAGTAGTCTAAATACACAAAAAGAAGATAGGGAAGGAGAAAGAGGGGGCTGCGATCGCCAAGCAGCTACCTCGCTCTCTCCGAAGATAATCCGCAACATAAGGGTCAACTGCCGCAACCGTGGCCTGAGATACCTGGATCTGCACACAAGGTGCAGGGGTAACGTGAGTACACCAACTTAGTAAGTAACAAGCCCAAACTATGGGCTGAGAGGTAGTGGTGAACTTCACCTCAATCATTATAACAGAATCATTAATACAGTAATGTAGACATGCTTGCAATTATATAAACAGTTCAAAGGAAAAGATAAATACAGGTTTGGACAGCTAAAGATACATAACTCAACTTCTTCTACATGTCAATTCATCATCTGTGAGAAATGGACAAGGTTCCACCACTCTCAAATGCTCGTCCACTCAGTACTATATATGGTTCACACGGCCCAGGGAAGATCCATCCCGAAATATATATGTATCTGACATCAGTCACTCAGTACTGAGGAAGGCCAATCCAGCCCTATAGAGAAGATCCATCTCCAAATATAAACACTTCGGACAAGATCTATCTCCAGGGAAGATCCATCCATCAAAGATATCATTTGCGCTCATTGGGGATGTGTTACAGATTCCGGAGGGGCTCCTACAGCCCAAGCGCTATCATAAGCCAGATCCAGGAATAAATCAATATAACATGCTGCGGCATGTAGCCCGATCCCATAACTGTCACTCATAATCAGGCTATCGGCCTCAGTCAGTCATCACTCTCCAGTATCACTCACACGGGCTCATAATGCATGATCTAGCCTGAATCAATGATATAATGTGAAACAATAATAACCGAGACTGAGACATGATATGATATGCATAAATAGGACTGAGTATATAATACCAACGAAACACATGAGATGACAGCACTAGACGACCACTCGAGTCTCAACAGTGTCGGCGTGAAGCCTTAACATAATATTTAGCATGATTTCTAGCATGTTTGCATTAATCACATTGATAGAAGGATAGATATCAACAACAAAGAATCACTAAACGGTGCCATGGAATGAACCAGGTCACAATTCTCACGGTGCATGCCTGCACGCCCGCCACTTGGCATGTGTGTCACCCAATTCTAATCACATAAAACGTAGTTCGGAGTTTCGAACCCTCAAAACCAAGTTTGGAAGCGTTACTTACCTCAATTAAGCCGAAACTCTACTCCCTTGCCTCTGGAATCGGCCTCCAAACGTCCTGAATCTAACAAAAAGCAATACAACGCAATCAATATAGGCCAAGGAATCAATTCCAAATGAAAAAATATCAATTCAATCCAAAATCATGAAATTCACCCAAACCTGGCCCCCCAGGCCCGCGTCTCGGAATCCAACAAAAATTGCAAAAGTAGAGACTTCTTCCACTCACGAGTCCATACATATAAGATTTATCAAAATCCGATTCTGTTTGACCACTCAAATCCTCAATAAAAAATCTCTAAAATCCCAAGCCCTAACCCCTCATTTTCACCCTTAATCACCACTAATTACATGATTAAACCATGGAAAACTACCTTAATCACGAGTATTAGGGCTCAAATTACTCACCTTAGTAAAAACAACCCTTGAATCCCTCTTCAAATCGTTCCCAAAAGCTCCAAATCCAGATGAAAGTTAGTGAAGAATAACCAAAATTCGCAAAGGTCCCTTTTTATACATTCTGCCCAGCACTTCTGCATATGCGGCCAATTCACGCACATGCGGTCCAAACGCCGCATCTGCGCATATCACTTAAATCCCCCGCTACCGCATATGCGCCCCAGGCCTCGCAATTGCGGGCTCACAGATACGGTCGAACATCCGCTCCTGCGGTCCTTCTCCGCTTCTGCGTTCCATTTTCACTTCTGCGTACCTCGCACCTATGGTCCCCAATCCGCAGGTGCGGAATTAATAGAAGCAGCAACTTCAGCTGCTAAAACCAATTTCCAAACTCTCCGCTAACCACACGAAATCATCCCGAGCCCCTCGGGACCTCAAACAAACATGTCAACACATCCCATAACATCATTAAAACTTTGTTGAACCTTCGAATCACTCAAAATAACCTCAAAATACCCAATTCACCCCAAATCCAAGCCTAAGGATTTCTAAACTTCCGAAATTCGCTAACGATGCCGAAATCAACCAAACCACTCTGAATGACCTGAAATTTTGTACACGCGTCACAAATGACACTACGGACATATTCCAACTTCCGGAATTCCATTTCAACCCTGATATCAAATTTTCCATTGCCGACCGAAAATCGCCAAATTTCCAATTTCGCCAATTCAAGCCTAATTCTACCACGGACCTCTAAATAACATTCCGAACATACTCCTAAGTCCAAAATTTCCTAACGAAGCTATCTCGACCATAAAAATCCAAATCCGAGATTGTTTACCCATAAGTCAACTTTCGGTTGACTTTTCCAACTAAATATCCAAATTAAGAGACTAAGTGTCTCATTCCTCTCCAAAATTACTCTGAACCCGGACCAACCAACCCAAAGCAACATAATAAGACTAAACAACACATAGAGAAACAGAAATGGGGGAAATGGGGCTATTACTCTCGGAACGACCGGTCGGGTCGTTACATCCTCCCCACTTAACATACATTCATCCTCGAACAAGAGATGTTCCCCAACACAATCAAAGTGCCGCGTAACCTCACCATGCATATACTCGGGGGTGATCCCATGTCACCCTATCCTTTTAGGTCTGATAACACAACATAACAAAATTTCTTCATCTAACCTAGACCAAGCATTAGAATCCAAATTTTTCCACATCTGAAATCTTCTATAAGATCAGAATCTCGTATCTACACACTGTATAAGTCTGAACAAGATGTACCCAACCATAGCCATAACTCAAGATGAAATCACATGATATCCAACATAACTCAAACACTCGTAGCGATAATTTATGAACATAGTGGTTGCTTAGAACAACCCAATGCTGGTAATAAACCTATTATCAAACATAGACCCATCCGAACACCTTCATATACTGCCAATGATGAAAGAAACACGTAGGAACCCATAACCATTCATCGGATCAACAAGTGGTGGAACTCCCTCTCCTTTTATAGGAACTATAGCAACATTTCTAAGATGATTAGCATCAATATCCTCCCAAATATGCCGCAACCAGATCCGATAGCACCCATTCTAGGTCCGACGACCTCATCTCATCCAACACAACCACTGTAGCAACATGACGCATCAATACAACTTAAAGCCATAACTCGTGCAGTCCGTGCACTAATAGACAACATTCCAAATGTGCTCAGACATGGAATATGACATCAAACAAGAGAATCGTCCTGCAAAATCAATGGGTATCACCACAACGCAATGGCAAGAACTTTTCACACACCGTAGAACCAAAACACATGAATCCAACACAAAAGGATCATATCACAACATAACTCCGCCGCAATGCGACCCCAACCAAAAGCCGGTCTATATTATATACCTTGCTCCACCTTGCTCAAAATCAATAACCATGAAAAATTTGATACCAAGTACTCAAGGTGCATTACCCTAACCATGGAGAATCGGACGATACCATGCCACACGAAACCTAAAGGAACATAACCAATACGCGTCGATCATGCTATACCTAATTACTATTCTCACTCGAATGCCGCTATAAGACCACAATAGAACCGCACCATGTGTGCCTAAAACCAACGTATCATAACTCCTCGTAACATAGAAGGGTAACTCATAGAACATATTGGAAAATGAGTAAGCTCAACTCTAACCAAATGACACATCCCTTAACAACAACAGTACGGAGTCAACTAATCCGACCTCGTGTAGAACACACATCCATACTGGGCCTACCAATGAACCCCAAATCAACTCTAATCATCCACTATAGACTAATAACCCCCCAAAAGCACACAATAATTGAATCACTACACATGATATCTTTTGTCCAACCTCCCCTACGTTTTCTCAATCCAGACCCACAAAATAATCTATTCATAGAACTCCTAGTCTCCAAATCCATAGAACACACGGATCATGATATCCAATCTCAACTCCACCGCCTGAATGTCTAACACCACCCCAATACATGATCATCCCACGAGGAATACTTCTATAATCCTTCTATGCCACAAGGAAAAATTTGAAAACCAGTAGTTGATCTACCAAGAGAGTGTCGCAATAATAATGAAGTATCCATAACTCGAACACATCGGCCTTCTGAAATGTATACTCTCACCCAGCCATACCAGTTAGTAATATCATTTCCCTAGTCATCTGAAATTGTCCATGTTGCCTAAGAATTTATGACCTTTCTTTCAGAACTGAACTGTGACCTTACACATACAAATCTAACTCCCAAACAACATACCACATATACCATGCCATCCTATGATAATTGTGAGAACTTCATAATCCACTCCTAGCCACAGGCAACTACGTACTCATCTAGCCAAGAACTTTCCATTTGATCCCATTTAGGAGAAAATCACTATACATCCCATGCCCCTCACTCCAGTAGAAAATACACATATCAATCCGTGTTAGAAACCATCAAGAACTCTCTGAATCCCATTTTCACAAAACCAAACCGTCAGGATTAAATCCTTCTAACTCAGCCAAGCTACGCAGGTCACCAAAACCAGAGAGCATTTCCACGAATCACACGTTAAATCCGTGATATTTCTTGGATTGGTATTGGGTGTGTCTTGATACAAGAGGGTAGAGTGATTGCTTATGCTTTGTATCAGTTGAAGCCTCATGAGAAAAACTACCATGTTCATGATTTGAGTTGGCAGCCAACATTCATGCATTGAAGATTTGGAGGCATTATCTCTATCGTGTGTCTTGTGAGGTTTTTACAGATCATTGGAGTCTCAAGCACTTGTTCAAACAAAAGGATCTACATTTGAGACATCGAAGATTGTTGGAGCTGCTAAAAGACTATGATATCATTGTTCGGTATCATCCTGGGAAGGCCAATGTGGTGGTCGATGCCTTGAGTAGAAAGGCGGTGAGTATTGGTAGCCTTGCATTTATTCCTGTTGGTGAGAGACCGCTGGTAGTTGATGTTCAGGCCTTGGCCAACCAGTTCATGAGGTTAGATTTTTCGGAGCCCGACTGGGTTCTAGCTTGTGTGGTTTCTCGGTCTTCCTTATATGATTGCATCAGAGATCGCCAATATGATGATCCCCATTTTCTTGTCCTTACGGACACGGTTTAATATGGTAATTCCAAGGATGTTACTATTGGGAATGATGTGGTGTTGAGGATACAGGGTCAAATTTGTGTGCCTAATGTAGATGGGTTACGTGAGTTGATCCTTGAGGATGCCCACAGTTCCCAGTATTTCATCCATCCAGGTGACACGAAGATGTACTCGGACTTGAGGCACCATTATTGGTGGAAGAGGATAAAGAAGGATATAGTGGGGTTTGTAGATCGGTGCCTAAATTGTCAGCAGGTGAAGTATGAGCATCAGAGATCGTGCAAATTGCTTCAGAGGCTTGATATTCCGGAGTGGAAATGGGAGAGTATCATCATGGATTTTGTAGTTGCGCTCCCACAGACTTCGAGGAAGTTTGATGCTATTTGGGGATTGTGGATCGGTTGACCAAGTCCGCACATTTCATTCCAGTTGGAACTACTTATTCTTCGGAGCGGTTGACTGACATCTACATCCGCAAGATTGTTAGCCTTCACGGTGTTCCGATGTCCATCATTTCGGATCGGGGCACACAGTTCACATCGCAGTTTTGGAGAGCAGTGCAGCAGGAATTGGCCACACAGTTTGAGTTGAGTACAACATTTCACCCTCAGACGAACAGACAGTACGGGCGCACTATTCAGATACTGGAGGATATGATGCACACTTGTGTCACTTATTTCAGGGGTTCATGGGATCAGTTTCTACCGCTCGTAGAGTTTGCCTACACCAACAACTACCAATCGATCATTCAGATGGCTCCGTGTGAGGCTTTGTATGAGAGACAATGTTGGTGTCCGATGGGATGGTTTGAGCCGGATAAGGCTAGGCTACTAGGTACTAACTTGGTTCAGGATGCTTTGGACAAGGTTAAGTTGATTCAGGATCGGCTTCGCACGACGCATTCTAGATAGAAGAGCTACGCCGATTGGAAGGTTCGTGATGTTGCTCACATGGTTGAGGAGAAAGTACTGCTCAAGGTTTCACCCATGAAAGGTGTTATGAGGTTTGGGAAGAAGGGCAAGTTGAGCCCTTGGTATATTGGGTCGTTTGAGGTGCTTCAGAGGATTGGAGAGGTGGCTTACAAGCTTGCCTTACCGCCTAGTTTGTCGAGTGTTCATTCAATATTTCATGTTTCTATGCTCCAGAAGTGTGTCTGCGATCCGTCTCATGTTTTGGATTTCATCACGGTTTAGTTGGATGGTGATTTGACATATGATGTGGAGCTAGTGGTCATTTTTGGTCGGTAGATTCGAAAGTTGAGGTCAAAATATATAGCTTTAGTGAAGGTGCAGTGGAGACATCAGCCAGTTAAGGAGGCTACTTGGGAGACCGAGCGGGAGATGCAGAGCAGATATCCATGACTATTTGAGACTCCATGTATGTTACTAGACCTGTTCGAGATTAACATTTGTTTAAGAGGGGGAGAATGTAACGACCCGGTCAGTCGTTTTGAATGTTGTAGCCCCATTTCCCAATTTACTACATATTTCTTACTTAATTGTTACTATGTGACTTACCGGGTAACTGGTTCGGATCCGGGTATATTTCGGAAGGAGTTCAGACACTTAGTCTCAAGGTTGGAAGCTTAAGTTGTAAAGATTGACCGGTTGTGGACTTATGTGTAAACGACTCCGAAATGGAGTTTTGATTGTTTCGATAGCTCTGTTGGTGATTTCGAACTTAGGAGTGTGTCCGGATAGTGATGTTCGTAGTTGATTTAAGCTTGAAATGGCAAAATTTTAAAAATTAGAAGTTTTGGAAATTGAGAAGTTTGATTGAGAGTTAACTTTGGGGTTAGAACGCGAGGGAGATCTCGCAAACGCGAAGAAGTAATTTTGAGTTGACCGGTCAACACAAAGAAGTAGTTTGGAGTTGATCGGTCAACGCGAAGAATTTCTCTTAGCGAACGCGAAGGTTTTCCATTAACGCAAAGAAGAAAAATTTCCTGGACAATGTTTTAAACCGAGAATTTTAGTATTTTGGGCATATCTTGAATCCTAGACCTTCATTTGAGGTGATTTTCGCGGCGTTGTTATCGTCTCAACAAGGGGGGTAAACATATGACTTTTTTTTAATGTTTCTCCATGATTATTTTTGTTGGTTATTATTTTTATCCGTGTTTGGATTGTAGAACTTGGGATTTTGAGCCCTGAAGTTGAGAAATAGTAAATCCTCGATTTAGGGTCGATTCATGGATGAAATTGGATGATTTTATGGATATAGACTATATGAGTTATGGGTAATATTTATTTTTTTTAAATTTCAGATTTCGGGCCCGAGGGTCGACTTTATCAACTTTTCGAGCGGAGTTGGAGATTATTATAAATTGATTTAATATGAGTATTTGAGTATATTTTTATCGGTTTGCGCATTGTTTGACTAGTTTTGGAGCGACGACTATCGATTTGAGGTGTTAGAGTTGTGTTGGAGCTGGTTATGGAACTTCGGAGCGAGGTAAGTCTCTTGTCTAACTCTATGAGGAAGAAACTACCCCTAGGTGATATATTTGATATGTGTTACTGGTTGCGGGGGCTACGTACACACGAGGTGACGAGAGTCCGTACGTAGCTAAATCCATGTTATTGTCCGGGTAGACGTAGGTTCACACCATGCTATAGTTGTACTATTTGAGTTGTCCCTTGTTTATTAAATTCCTTTATTTTACATTATGACTTGATACTATACTTGTGTAGAGCGATAGACTCGCTATTATAGAGATTCAACGGGCTTCGGGGTTAGTTGCGAATAATTGTACTGATCTTACGAATTTCTCCTGCGTTATGCATTCTCATTGAAAGGCTTCCCCAAAGCTTCTTATAACACATATGCCCCTTGGTGAGTGGGGTCAAGGAACCATCAAATCTTCTTATTCTAATGGGATCGGGTCGTTCCCCTCGGCAGGATAGATACATCTATGGTTCGTGTCGTTCGACCTCGGCAGTGCACACATCTTATTCGATCGGGTTGTTTGCCTCAGTAGGATTATGTACCACACTCTCATGGGAGCGGGCCGTTCGCCTAGGAAATATAATAGATGTATTGTTATATACCAGATTATGATGGGATCGGGTCATACGCCTCAGTATTTCTATAAAACACTCCTACGGAATCGTGCGTATTATTTGTCCAAAAGGTCAGTGTATCTGGGAGTTTTCCTGATTTGAATTATGATAACCTATCTAGTGAGGTCCATTATTTATTTACATACTCCGGTGGAGGAGGTAACGGCTAATCGAGAGTTTGAGCTTATTGCTGAGAGGAGGATTGTACCACGTATTCATACTTGTTTATCTCATTTATTTACTCTGTCCCATATATGTTTACTTCTTACTGTATCTGTCTTATTGGACCACTAGTAAGTGTCGATGTCGACCCCTTGTCACTACTCCTATGGGGTTAGGCTAGATACTTATTGGGTACACGTTGATTTATGTACCCATGCTACACTTGCTGCACATTTTTGTGCAGGTACATATATGTCCGGTGATCTTTTGGGTGCAGAGGTGCGGCTATTGTGATGGCTTACCGTGAGCTGCATTTCATGTTACGATCTGCAACCTACAGAGTCTCCATCGGAGTTATTTGTATTGTCTAATCTAATTTGTATCTCAGATAGATGTTGTATTTTATTTTATTTCCTAGTTGATGCTCGTGCACTTGTGACACCGGGTTTTTGGGGTGCTTATGGGTTGTCCTTTATTGTAGTTGTGAAAACATTATTAGTAACCTTGTAAATTCTATTTCTTACTATTTAATTGATGAAAATTATGATTTTGAAAATACTAAAATGAGTAATTAAGTTAAACATTCATGTTGGCTTGCCTAACAGCGATGTTAGGCGCCATCACGACCTCTAGTGAATTTAAGGTCATGACATAATTGGAATTTTAAGGCAAAATTTTATATTTTATCAATTTTTAACATAAAATCCTTCCGGAAAAACGTCCGGACTGTGCACGCAAATTGAGAAAGGCTTAAAGAAGCTATCAGAGGCTTCGAAACACAGATTTAAGGTTCTAAAACTTTAGGTGACCTATCGGGTCATTACATACATCTTGTTGACATTTGATAAAATATCGTAAAATAAATGTCACCAATTATTTGCCAAATCTTATTTAAATATCGGAAAATTCCCGACATTGAAATTTCCTTTATTTGAAGTGTAAAATAAATGTTGTTTAACATTTGTGACATTTTTGTGACCAATAGTGACATTTACAAAATGTCGTCATAGCTTTGTTTTATTGTAGTTATTCTACTTGGCATGAAATATGGGGTGGATAATGTATATACAGACTTTACCCCAATCTTTGTGAAGTCAGAAAGGCTCTTCCGATAGATACTCAGCTCAGAAAATAAACGGGGCACACAAGAAAATGAATTGTTTATATAGTGTTCTCAAAATGATAAAGGATATGTTGTCATATGGTGAATTAAGGGATATGCGCGCAACCAAATCCAAAGACCACCCTTATAAGAATATAAAAAATAAATAAAAAATTTGTGTCTTCTAGAGAAGTGTTTAAATATAACCTTAAACATAACATGCTTGAGTTATGTCAAGTAATCGGACTCACTATATTGTTTATTATAGGGAACAATTACTTGTATTTTAGTGGTATAAGTTTAGATTCTTCTATCTGCCAAACTCCCCTCCTCTCGTTAGAATATGATTTTTTAAATTGCGTAAAATTAATATATGCTTCTATAGGGTTTCTATAGTTTTGTAACCTACTTTTTCTTGGTATATTGAAAATACTAAAAAGTAGTACTAAAATCTTTCATAAAGATATTCCTTAAATATTTTGGGGAACATAAACTTCATTTTTTTGACCCCATATTGTGAGAGCAACATTTTTTCTTTATATTTGTGATCTTTCACTTGTCAAAAAGTCAGCACAGTTATTTGATGCTCTCTAAATGTGAATAATATTCTCGTTTATATTTCTTTCGGTGCAAAATAAGTAATTTTTTGGTCTTTTTTGTGGTCTAAAATAAGTAATTTTTTCAGATTTCAAAAATGAATTAATTATTTTTTTCCTGCATTTCCCCGGGAGTAAATAATGTTGAAGTATGTGTTAGAAGTGTTTATGTGAGATAATAAAGGTTAATATGGTCAATTTCATTATTAATTAATATTAAAAGTTGAATTTCTTAATATATATAAAAACATCCAAATATTTATGAATTACGGGCGAACGATGGAATTCACAATCCACTGACAAATAAATGTGAATACAACGTTACTCCGTCATGTACAAGTACGATGTACTTAAAAGGGAGTTACATTTAATTTAGAATAGTAAATGGAGCATTAAAGAGCACCTTTCTCAATATATAAAGACAATTTCTCATAAATAAGAGTATTATCTAGACTATAAAAGTGTAAAATTTATACAGTAGTGAAAAAGGCAAACATAACTACATAAGCACTCTAAATATGGAGAAGTCATCCTTGAAGTTGGTATATACTATGGCACTTCTTATTGTTACAATAGGTTTGTGAATCTCTCTCTCTTTAATTTTCTTACCAATCCGACATATAAAGTATTTCGCGTTCACGTAAGGTCCTGGAAGGGCCGCATCCCCAAAGGAGTGTAATGTAGGCAGTCTATTTTGATGTAAGTATCAATGGCTGATTTCACGACTCAAATCCTATAGGTTTAATTTTCTTACCTAAAGGATAATGAGGTACATAAAGTATCTCGCGTTCACGTAGGGTCGGGAAAGGATCTCATCCCCAAAAGGGTGTGATGTAGGTAGTCTACATTAATGCAAGCATCAGTGACTGATTTTACGGCTCAAACCTGTGACCTATATATTTAATTTTCTTACATAACATGGAAAAAATGACTAATGACATTTATTTACAGATCTTCTATATTTCAAAGTGACAGCTGATCAATTTGGATGCTATAGAGACGAAGATTGTGCCTACTTAAGAATATATCATTGTGATCCTTATTGTGACATGGAAGAAGTTTGTGACTGTATTCCATATAAAAATGAAGATCATGGTACTACAAATACAGACAAAGCTCCAAATTTATCCCCCATTTAATTTTTGCCCTATTGTTTTTCTTATTTTTCTAAGAAGAGACTAATCATATTGTATGTTTTATTCTGTATACAATTCATAAATTGTTATGGTTCTATGTGACACTCTAATGTAAATTATCCTCCCTTAGTGTCTCCTTTTGATTCATGAATTTAGAAAAAGAGCGATAATAATATTAAGATAATGGGATGGGAGATAATAAGGAGAACATTTCGTCATGTTTTAGGGTTTTGGGTTATACTTTTTGGTACTCAAAATAGTATGAGCTAGTCAGTTTCGGACTGATAATTGAGAAATAGTTAGTATTTACAATGTCATTAAAAAGCCACTATTTTATGCGGAGATAAAATCTGAACAAAAATACCCTAGCTGAAACACAGAAAGTTCCAGCATAATATGCCAGATTATGGAATATGCTAGATTATGAAGCTACTGCATATAAATTTTCAGCATATTATGTTCGAATTGCAATGCATTATGCTTGAATCTCATATATAAAATTTTGAAAATCCAGCATATTATGATGGAATTTTTCCGGATTTTAAGGGTATATTTGTTCAGATTTTTTATTTTACATGAAAAAGTGGCTAAATTTTGATTACCTTTAAAACTGTGACTAATTTTTAATTAGCAGTTGTAAACCAGGATATTTCTAATTTAATAGTGTTTTGTAATATTATAAACAAGGAGGATAAATATATGCAAAAGAAAAGGAAAGAAATAAAGAAAGAGGGAAAAAGAAAAAAAAAACTTAGATGAGCCTCACACCAAATTAAACATTTTCATTTTAACAATTAAAAATTAAAATGACAATACATATCATTTAGTCATGGTTAAGTAATAAACATTAGGGGCGATTCAATATAATTGGTGGTCTAAAATCAAAATTTAATAAGAGGCTTTAGATTCATTTTCTAAAAAAAAATATCATATACGAAGTACTTTTTTTCTTTTTGAAAATTATTTTGAGAAGCAAAGTAGTTAATTAACTTTTATATTCAGTTACTTCTAATGTATTTTTTTTCAATTAGAGACTTGTTTAAAGAACACTTTCCATATACTTTTATTTGGTTTTTATTATTTGTCCAAAATATGTTAATAAAATACATTAAGTATAATCTTAAAGCAAAAAATCTTCCAATTTATCATAACTTCCTATGTATTGCAATTTATTGCAATTTTTATGAATTTTTACGCATAAAATTATGCTTCTCGACAAAAGTAGTGAATTCAGATGAACCCAATAGCCATACTTTACATCCGCCCCTGATCGGAGGGCTAAGTATACGAATGATAAACGAGTGTATTCGCTATCAATCGCACCCGGATATCGTGGTTAGGGTATGTTTGTTGAAAAATTACACTGTATATATGATATAATATTATGTTTAGAGGTATATAACATATATTGAAATTCTAACTTCGCCACTGCATGTGATTATAAATACCGTCTCTGTATCTCCGGAAGAGGGCATCGAAAAACAGTTTCAGCAATCAACACTCTTTAGTGTTACCCTCTAAAATACTTTATGTCAAATACAATTCGATCATCTCCAAGATTGTTAGCTTTATTGTCATTTCAGCCCATCTGAGGCCTGTTATTTTGCTTCGTTTATAATTAACGTTATTATTGCTAAAGACATAATTAAGTAAATAAACGTGTGCTCTTTCTAACAATTCAAGTCTTAAGATGAAATGGTCACACTTTTACATGGTATCACACCAGATAGAGGCTTTGAGTTCTAAGTCTCGCTGCAAACTTTTAAATGAGACAATCACACAATTCGATAATTGCATGTAAAGTTATGAACAACTCTAAGAACGGCATAGTGATATTCTCTAAAATACACATCGAAGAAAAAGGACCATTTAATCAGACGAATAACAAATTATACTAATAAATTAGGAAAAATCTCAGTGGAATAATACAACATGCTTCCAGAAGAAAGAATGATAATATGAATGACAACAATATCTAAAGAGCAGACTATATGCTTCCTTTGCCTAATGTCGCATAACTGTTGTACATAAGGCGATAGTGACGATGCTTAAGGCTGTGAACTATTATAGATTTGCACGGCGTAGATATTGTTTTTTCCCGAAACAACGTAGAGGCAAAACGACACGTGTATGAAGTCGAACCCGAGTAGATGAAGATTCTCAAAGAGAATATGAAAGCCTGTCAACATGAAGCACACACTAACCACTGCTCCGATTTCAAATTCAGTTTGCGGTTGTCTTTGACATCGCCTGCTTGACAGCCTCAGCATAAGTCCTATGTTGGTATGTCAGTGTGGATTCAAGCAAGTCCCATAGGGATGTCTTCGGGTTCCAACCTGGTCATACAGTCAGACAATCGAACAGTCAGATTATTTTTGGCTTTCAGGAATTGTCATTTCTCGCTAAATAAAGAAGTAGATTATTACCAAGCTGTCTGTTGATTATGGTCATGTCTGGAATTCGCTTGTCACTGTCATCGTACCCCTCGCCGTAAAATTCTTTAGAACTTACATCAATGGTGGGTGTTTCAAGAGGAGATTCTCCACTCACCTTTGAGTACACCTGTTGCGATGCATGAAAAAGAGCTGAGAGAAATTGACAAGGTGCAGAAAATACACTCCAGAAATATAAAGCTGAAGCAATAGACACCGCGAGAAGATGCAGGGGAAATGACAAAGAGATCACTTAATTACCTGAGTCATCATTTCAGCTAGCTGCCTAACAGTGACTTCATTATTAGGATTGCCAACATTAAAGATCTGCCCATTAGCCCGTGCAGGATTTTCCTGAGAGAAAAATCGCATGAATCACAATTGAACATAGTGCATTTCAAATACAAGTACAAGGGGCAAGATGTCAAAACTCACAATCATCAGGAGAACAGCTTCAATAGCATCCTTAATATATATGAAGGTTCTTTGCGAGTGTCCACCGTCCACTAGCTTTAGCGGTTCATGTCTTAAAAGATTCTGCAAGAATAATGAGATGATGAATTAAAACACATACAAGCATCAGATTACCACCAAAAAAAAAAAAAAAAAAAAAAAAACCTACATTACTAAAGCAAGCCAACACTCTTGGAACACCTTCACTAGGACCATCAATCCCAGGTATGAAATCCATCCTCGGACCAATCCAGTTGAAGGGCCTAACAATGGTGAATTCTAAGCCATTCTCGGCACCCTCAGCTGCAAAACATAATAAGTGAGAAATATATATAAGATAAGAGATTCAAGTTTAGAACAGTCAGATGAAGGTATAGCATAACATACCATAGATCAACCTCTCAATCAATTGCTTTGCACATGCGTAGGACCACCTTTGCTTCTCAATAGATCCAAAAATACAAGGAGAGACATCTTCCTTAAGGACGTAGTAAGCAGGATCCTAGAAATAATCAGGGAAAGATCAGAACATCTCCACGAAAGAATGTTATAGCTTAACTAAAGAAAATATCATTTACAAGTTTGGTTAGAGATTGTATCTAGTGCAGGGAGATGTGAGAGATCTTTTGAGAAGAAAAAATGAAAATGATAACAAAAATGGTGGCGTTTGGAGGCGAATTTCTGAATGAAAGAGTAAAAGTGGATTAGCTTCTAGAAAAGCAAAAAAATGGCTCAAAAAAAAAAGGAACAAGAACCACTTTTCAGAAGCAAAAAACAAACTAAGAACTGCAACAAATCCGGACTATGATGCCATTTTTCATTTGCTGTTTAAGGCTTTAGATTTGTAGGGCACCCGATAGAAAACCTGTTTCGGAGCTATTAAAAGCTCTCCTGTGTTTTGTAACCAAAGCCTAGATTTGGATTCCTTAAAATAATAAAACCAAATAATTTCTTTAAAAAAAAAAAAAAAAAAAAAGTTAGAGACAATATGACTGAGGAAAATGAAGAAGAATTTCCCTGTAAATTGATCTGATGGTGTTAGCTTGAGATTTAGAAACTCCTTAGTTTTAGAAAACCCTAATTTTTAAAGTATTGTAATAAAACAGGGCTAAATGGCACAGAATAGACATAGAGAATCCATGTAGTTGAGCCCAACTCAATCGGAATTAAGGAATATTTATTGTTCAGGGTTTGGGTAAAAATATAAGAGGGGTTTGGGTAAAAATATAAGAGGGACACGGTCGGCTGGGTCTTGGGTTTTATTTAGGTGTGTGGTTTTTAGTTTGTGGGTTAGGTCTTCTGGTTAGACGGTGCACGTGTCAATTCCATCAAAGGAGGGGTAAATTTAAAACTTTGGCAGACGGCAGCGACAAATATGGCCAAAAAGTATAACAGGGGATAGGATTATACCAAAAACCAAAGTAGAGGGGTATATCCGACCCTTTTACACTTATCATTTCACTAAAAGACAGTTCAGTATGCATCACTAGTACTATATTGACCCTTTGTTTTTGAGAAAACAGGAAGTATGACACAATTAAAGGATAGTTCAAGAACTTACATGATATAAAAAAACATGAGACACAGAGGAAATAACAAATCAAGATTTTGCAAAAATTTGAGATTTAACAAGAGTAATAACATGAAGAAAGTGAACTCTTACCTGTCGCAATGGGCTGTCTTCAGGTAAAAAGGCACCTATGGTTTTCCCATAAACTTCACAAGTAGAAAAGTGAATGAGACGCTTTCCATTTTCTGAGCAGTATTTAACCTGAATCAGCAATTAACATCAACTTCACAACTCAACTACCGACAGAAAAGGTGAAATCTTTCTGACCAAAATTGTGCTTCATCAGTTACAAATGGAAACCCTCTTTAAACTACACTCATTCATTTTTAATAACTATGTGAAGTTATAAATCTGATATGCATACCACTGGTAAAGCATCAATGAAGTTGCTGTAGATTGTGTCAAGCGGACGAGTATTATAATCAGCTGGCGTGCAGATCGCAGCAAGATTTACAACCTATATCACAAGAAAACAAAAGGTTAGCAATAGCCAAAAGACTTGCTTGGATCAACATATAAAATTCTAGGGGGGGGGAAATCTGAAAATACGTAGAAGTTATGACAATCCATAATTACAATGAAATTAAACTATATCGTCAAAATTCTCCCTAGAATCAAGACAAAGAATCAATTTTTAAATCAAAATAGATCTTAAATTCACATATAGATCCCAAGAAATGCTTACTCCTATTTTTAAAAAAAATTCAAGCTCTTCATAAAATTTGCTTCTGACTTGACGAAAATAAGAACAAATCTTAGAAATAGCAACTAAAACAACAACAACAACAACCCAATAAAATCCCACTAGTGGGGTCTGGGGAGGATAGAGTGTACGCAGGCCTTACCCTTGCCCCAGAGAGAGTAGAGAGGCTATTTCCTTACCCCAGAGAGAGTAGAGAGGCTATTTCCGGGAGACTCTCGGCTAAAAGACAATAGAAATAGCAACTAAAAGAAAAAACGAAAAATGAACTTCCAATAATTGAAGAATGTTTTAATACACACAGCAAATCCTCATGCTAATGACAAAACTTAGGAAAAATTCAACAAAAAGCAGTAATCGCATTGCGACTTTCCTATCAGACCAATTGAGATTCAGTTCTTTATGCTTCGATTGTTAAAAAAATTCAAAATAAGTAGCAAGGAAAATACACCAAAAAAGAACTTAAATACCCGAAATTCCAACAAACAGAACACATTAAATATGACAACAACTATTGTAAATGGCAGAACGGCGTTGCTCACATCATATTTAAGTAAAATGAGAAGTTTTAAATTAAATTGATTCTATTAATAAAAATGTACACTCTTTTTAAAACAGACTTAAAAAGGAAAGAATATCAGATAACTGTAAATATCTTTTTAACCGGTAAATATATATACAAAAATGCAGTGAAATTACCAGATCTGCCATTTTGATGAGACCTTCAAGACGAGAATCATTCTTAATATTAATTCTATGGAACTGAATACGACCGGTCCAAGGGAGATCAGCCGGTTCAAGTAGATGCTTGATTTTATCACTGTAAACATCGACGGCGAGCACCGTGTGCGGCGTTTCATTCATCAGCTTCTCACATAAGTGGGACCCAATGAAACCACCGGCGCCAATCATGCATATTTTCATCGGCTTTATAACATTGCCGTCTAGATCTACTCTCCCTCCTGCCATTTTTCCCCTGCAAAATTTGCACTTTCTCTCTCTAAAAATTCGAGTTTCTCTCTCTCTCTGTAGGAAGGGGAAAAAAGGAGGGAGGACCAGAGGAGAGAGTTGGTTCTGAGTCTGTTGTATGTATATTCTTACACGCTAGAGCAAAAGATTATTGGTTTCATGTTGTCAAGTGACAAAGTGCAGTTGGATACATGTGTAAACGGCTGTATTTTTATCTAATTTGGGTTTTTTAGTTATTGAGTTTTTAATTTTTTGGAAACAGAAATATAATCTTGATTAACAAAACAAAATTACTTTCTAAAAGCTTGACATCCCTTTTCTGGTTTTTACCTATCTCAAGGAAGGAACTATACGGATTTCGATGTACCCACTAACTTTTGTTTAGAACTTGTATTTATATTAAAAAGGTCAAATGCATAAACATGTATCGGAATTTGGTATCGATTTTCACATGGACAGATAAAAAATTTAGCTTTTTCCTATCAGGCACGCGAACATCCTCTCATATGTGCTAATTAAACACATATCTCATATCCAATCTTAAAATTTAGGAGCGTGTATGTAAATGCGACTGATGTGTAATATATAGCTAATAAAAATCCTCCACGTGTCTAAGTAGTCCACGTAAGCTCTATTTGTCTTAAAACAGATTTACTCACTTCATTTTTATCCTAAATCAAACTCGTTTATCAACTCATCTCCCCTCTATACGTTTTTCCACTACACATCTCCCCGTCGTCTCCCACCGTAAAACCCTAAAAAATTATAGGTCGATTAGTGTTTGATTTCAATTCTCTTTTTCATCCTTACAAGTGTATTTCTTTGTTTAACAGACTATTAAGCGAAGTATTTGTTGAGGGTCAGTTGCATGTATACACTCTAGAAGCCCATGTTAATGAGCTACTAATTTTCAGAAATAATCAAAGTTTTTAAGTACAGGTAAGCTTGTATATTGTTTATATATATGATTATTATAGTTATAGTGGTGATTTTGAAATTATCTCTTGTAATACCTTATATATTAATAAAGGAATATAAGTCTTTAACTAAAGTTTTAAAAAAAATAATAGGACAATGAGCAAAGTCCATAAGAAGGAGAAACGAGAAAATGGGGAAAAGGAAAAAGTTGATGCTAAGCAACGGAAGCTAAAACCAAAGAAAGAAAGAAAAAATGATAGAGACGGAAACAAAGGAGAAGAAGAAGAAGAAAGAGGTTAGAACCAAACTTTGACAAATTTTAAAAACGCACTGGTTCTTGTGGGTAACACTTCGAATTTTTTATCTGGGGTTCTTTTCTTTTGGTAATTATTTTTCTTGATCTCAGTTTATATAATTGAAGGGTTTCACAAGATATAAGAAATTTAATACCAGGTTCAATTTTTTTATTACGTGTTATCTGTGAAATTTGGTAAGAAACGGACGTAGTTTGACGTGATTCGGGCTAAAATTGAGAAATTTGAAGTTAATGAGGTTTTTGAGAAAATCTATAGATTTTGAGGCTTAATTCAGTATTTATGATGTTATTTAGGTGTTTTGATTACTCAAATAAGTCTGTAAGATGTTATTGAGGTTGTGTGTATATTTGGTTTTGAGCTCCGAGGGCTCGGGTGAGTTTCGGGTTGGCGTCGAAGTGCAAAACCTTAGAAAAATCTGGTGTAAATTGAGTTTTCTGGTGTCGGATGTTTTACTCTATGCGATCGCATAGGTCCTTCCGCGATCGCATAGCTTTGTGCTAAGGGAGATGTTATGTGACAATATGCGATCACATAGTGTGCTCCGCGATCGCATAGTGTAGGGGTAGTCTGGGTGGGGGGTTGGTCCGTTGTTTAGTGCGACCGCACCTGATGGCCCGCGATCGCGTATTGTGGGGTCTGTATAGCTCTGCGATCGTATAGCCTCCTTCGCGATCGCGTAGTTTAAATACAAAGTCCTCTATGCGATCGCAACTCTTCATCCGTGATCGCATAGGTCATTTTCGCCCAGTTATTTCAAGTGTCAAAAACAGAATGTTTCTTTACGGGACATTGCAAAATTTCACAAATCCTCTTCTTCCCCAAACCCCATAGACAACCTTTGAAGAGCTCCATCACCATAGCCTCTTAGGTAAGTAATTATAACCTCATTTTCTAACGTTTTCATCATCAAATGTTAGATTCTAGGCCAAAAATCATGAAATCAAAGGTAGAAATTTGGATTTTGGGTAGAGTTAGGGCTTTTCAAATTTTTGGGAATTCAACCTCATTTTGGGGCCGGATTTCAAAATAAATTGTATATTCGGGCTCATGGGGGAATAGGTAATCGGGTGTCACGACCCAAACTGGAGGATCATGACTAGCACCCCGCCATACTTGCCGAGCACCAACATACATTTTATCAACCTTCTTATTATCTTTAAGGAATAACGAGATCAATATAAATAGTAGATATTGATCAAGAACATACATCACATGGGATGACAAGATTGCTAAGAAACTAAATAAAAGGTACGAGCTACAACACTGCTACGAAAGACTATACAATAAAAATTAGCCAACAAAGCATACCAAACTATACATGAGTCGACACCTGTCTATGAGCCTCTAAAGGAGCATAAGTAATGCAACATAGCCAGAACAGGGCCCCGACATACCCATAACATCTATAACAAAAATGCATACCAAGACCACGGCAAGTCCGGAGAAGGGATCTTGCCTATAACCGCTGAACTGGAAAGCCTATTGTGATGGGGGAGCTGTGTCTACCTGTCTATCAGGACCTGCAGCACGACATGCAGCGTCCACAAATAAAAGGACGTCAGTACGAATAAAGTACTAAGTATGTAAGGCGGGAAAGCATAAATAAGAACAGTAATGTAAAGAGAGATGTAGGAGATACAACCTGTAGCATTTGAGTGCTTCTAAGAGACAGTAACATGAAATGCATGATACATATATACACATAATCTTTTAAAAACAACCACCTCTGTGGGCATCATCATCATCATCATCATAATCATCATAGAACATTCGCCTCTGGGGGCATCATCATCATCATATCATACCCGGCCGCAAAGAGGACTCGGTAAACCCAACTGATCAGTGGTTGTAAAATAGGTGCCATACCCGGCCGACTATAGCGCGGCTCGGTAGAGTAAAATAGCTACTTATATATATATATATATATAAG
>ML252497.1:48533-60485 GCA_005239495.1 Nicotiana undulata | reverse complement strand
GAGTTCATAATTCTTACCTGAATATTATGTACATTAAATTCGCAGCTATCATAGCTCAATTTCGTCAAATATCAGTGATAACTTGTACAAAACATCAGATAATACAAAACAACAATTAGGACATGCTCGTGGGTCCTACGGCTACCCGATATACAGTATAGATGCCACATACGGACTCTCGTCACGTAGTACGTACGTAGCCCCCTCAACGAGCACAATTAGCAATCAAGAGCCTAGGGGACATTTCCCCCTTACAAAGTTTGGAAAGGAGACTCACCTGGACAAGTACTCCTCCGGTCAACGGACCAATAAACAAGACGCACGAATCCTCCGAATCACCCTCGATAGCTCACAACTAGCCAAAAACACAAAATTATATCAATTTAGGAAGATTCGAGGAGGATTTATCAANCCAAAATTCAGAATTCACATTTTCATCAAACCCCTCTTTCTTCCCCCAACAATTTCTTATGAATTTCAATGAATTAGGAAGAGGGGATTCTCAAAGAACGGAAGATATTGACATGCGGAGGAGGGTCAAGGATTAACTTACCTGAGTTTCTAGGCCAAAATACCCGTTCTGGAGCACTTGGGGTCGTCAACAATGGAGGAAAATATGATTTTTGGGAAAGAATTCACGACTTGGGCCTTTTATTGGGACTGCCCAGCAAATTCTGCACCTGCGACTTTTGGATCGCAGGTGCAGACTCGCACCTGCGGATAAAAGGGTCGCGCCTGCGGAAAAAGTCTTGGGCCCCTGGGGAAAGTCGCGCCTGCGGAGAATAGGCCGCTCCTGCGATGGCCTGGGCCCCTGGGGAAGGTTGCGCCTGCGGGCTTTTGTCCGCGCCTGCGGAGAAAAGATCGCCCCTGCAGCTGTAGCCGCACCTGCGAAGGAATTTCCGCTGGTGCGAACCTTGCGCCTGCGGCTCATGGACCGCAGGTGCGGTCACACCAGTAAATTTCCACCAGCTATGAGTTTTGCTGGTTTTTGACCCCGATCGGGGTCCGGGAGACCCTTGGGCCCACCCGAGCCCTCGACAAATTATACCAACAAGTCCCAAATCACATGACGGACTTGCTCGAGCTCCCAGAACACTAAAAACATCATTCAAACCAAGAATCACTCTCCAAAACCCCTTAGATCAAACTTAGGATTTCAAGAAAAATCAAATGGCTCATCAATACGCCGAACGGGTCTATACTGCTCGGAATGACCCCAAATTTTGCGGACAAATCATAAACGACTATACGGAACTATTGCCGGTTCCGGAATTCCAGTCGGACCATGATATCACGAGGTCCAATTCCAGGCTGAATTCCAAATCACATGAGATCCTGAATTCCAATTCAGGTGCCGAAATACTCCCGGGTCATCAGAAACCCGAGGCGAACACACTCCCAAGTCCGAAATCATCATCCGGAGCTGCTGGAGCTGTCAGAACTCGATTCCGAGGTCGTTTGCTCAAAATGCTGCTCGGAACCAAAATCAGCCAAATAGGCTAGCCTTCAGGAACCAAGTGTTCCTGAACTGGCCAAATCACTTCTGAATCTCGAACTACCTGCCCACACAAGTCATAAGGCACGAGTAGTCGCTATGGAAAGAGTCATTCACGGGAACGGAGTCCCAACACACAAAATGACCGGCTGGGTCGTTACAAAACTTCTTTGGAATGGGCCTCGGAGCCGCACTCGGAGGGAACTGTTTTTTCACAAACTTCTTCGAATCCATTCCTTTCAAGATCGGTGGTGCCCCCTGTATCTGGTCAACTCGAGAGTTGTAATCTCCACCTTTTTATCAGTGGCTTCAATTTTTTTTTTCTCTTGATTCAATTCTCTCGTTGAACTCCTCGAGCATGTTCATTACAACAAGATCGGTTGGTGATATGTTATCACACCATCTTTCCGGTACTGGTTCGGTACGGCGAGTAATCTCTCGCTCCACCCTATTTGGAGCTCTGTGCTGATTATGTTACTGAGCAATGTCAGTTTGTTAAGCCTGAAGCATTTCGAATATTACTTGGAGACTGAATCCTTCGTCTCTTCAGCCTTGTGTACCTCGGCCATTAGTTTGGCCTTCTCTACGTACGCTCCCTTCGGGTCTGTGCCTAAGTCCGTATTCAGAGCAACGTGCGAACTGACGGCGACTGGGTTGACAGGTGGTGCTCCTCCATGATCATCCTATGGCACCTCGATTCCTGGAGCAATAACATTCTCGTTTTACTCGTGAAGTCCAAGGCCATTGTCACCGTGTGTGGATGCGTTTTGTGAGTTTGACATGTTTCAACCTGAAAGCAAAAATTCTTGTCAAGAACAAGCGTAAAATAGTGTGTTTTAACAGAATCAGTACTGAACAATCACTATTATCCTTAGCCTCACGGTGGGTGCCAAACTGTTTAGCTTAAAATTCGAGTAACAATTAAACTTGTATTGTTGTTTTAAGGATATGTGACCTGATTCAATACCCATTGATAAATGACGAATTAATTAAATAAATTAGACAATAAAATGAATCAAACCAGCATTAAGTAGTACTTTCGACCTCGATTCGGGGTGGTCTTCAGATCCAGTAATAAGAACAGGAAGAACAACTATGGATAATAGTAGATAGCAAGTAAATAGATAGCAGCGTGTATATTATTTTCTCAGTGAATGTCTAATGTTACAAATGAATGAGGTCCCTCTTTATATAGTAGATGAATCCTAAATAAGGTACAACTCTAATAACAGAAATAAATCCCATGATTGATGTCAATAACCGCTTGGTTCAATTTCTTCCGAGATATCCGCCGAGCTCTTTGGTTGATTCCTAATATCTCACCATTCTGTTACTCGACGTTAGTCATGATTGGTCTCGATCTTCAGCGAGTGCTTCGATCTTCATGCTTCATACTCTGCCATCGAGCTCGAATCAAATCCATTACGAGCTTACCCTCGAGACAGCTCATCTAGCCCACGAAATGTGAAAATTTTATTTTTTAACCTCACGATTTGAGTTTCCAATAGATCAGTATCAAGCAGCTGCTATGTTGTTGTCTTCGTGTAAACCCCTCGAATCCAAAAACCTATTTGTATTTCCTTTCAATTGTTTGGTCCATCTTTGAAATTACAGTTCGATTTATATCTAAAACCCAATTTCAAACCATAACTTTAAAATTCAAACTTCTCGATGAAAATAAAAAGAGACAGTTCAAGAATGCAAAGAAGTAACAACAACAAAAAAGAACAAAGAAAAGGAGTAAAATCGATAACTAATTCACCAGAAAGAGGGAGAAAGAGAGAGCATCATGAAGGAGATGGAGAGAGAACAGAGAATATGAGAGGCTGCTCAAATTGGAGAGAATCATCAAAAAAAAAAACCTAAGTGTATCTACAATTTGACACGTACTCTGATGGAATGTGTTCAATTTAAATTCTGGAAAACCCCTTCGTCATCCAACTGAAATTTCACTTATTATAAAGGTAAATTCTTATTGCGATGGATAACTTGTTTGTTAGAAATTTCGGTTTCTAGTATCGCATCACAATGTGCATATTTACAAGCGAGATCAACTAATTTCAGAAATACTAGGGTCAATTAATAGCCTTTTTGGACAAGCTTCTAAAATAAGTTTATTTTTGATAAGTTTTTTTTTCTCTAAAGTATTTTTTTAAAAAGTGCTTTTGGTGAGAAGCAGTTTGTGTTTAGCTAATTAATTAAAATGGACTTTTGAGCAATAATTAGTGTTTGACCAAGCTTTTGAAAATTATGTGAAGAGGATGGATCAAATTTAGTCAGAAAATTCAAGACAAGGGGGAGAGTTGTTAGGTGGCCGTCCTGATTTTCTTACCATATTTGATTTTCTTGTCTATTAAACAAAAGGATAACATATTTATCATAATTGGGTTTTCATTCTTTTAGAAGGAAATTATAAATCTATCATATTTGGTCAATCTTTTTTCTTAGAGAGAAAAGTTTTAACTTCTATAAGTTGAGCACCTTCCTTCTCATTTAGCAACATCCACAATGTAGCCACAGGGAGATTGAGAATCTTGTTTTAAGGGGGAGAATATTGGGAAAATTGTTAGTCTGCCACTTGTGTTTGCCTCTTCGTGAGGTTGTTCTCTCGATATTATGTATTCTCTTTTATACAGTAGATTGTTCATTTCTACCGTGGATGTAGGTCAATTCGCCGAATCACATTAATTGTTTGCGCCTCTTTTGATATATTTCTCTTATGTTGTTTGATTTATTGTTGTCGAAAGTTTACTTTACTAGCTTTCTCATGACACTTGATTATTTCGTCTGTAACACAAAGAACTACTCATGAAATAAAAAATAAAAGATTACTAATACAAAGAGGTAAAACTAAAGAGCAATTTGAGAATCTTAGGAACAACAATACTTCAGATCGATCTGTGATGACCCGATCTCATGTTTTAAAACTAAATTATGTGTTCCGAATCCTTAAATATCTCATTTAATCCTTTCTCGATTTGAGTGCGCGGTTTGGGTGTTTCTCCATAAGGCTTATATGTTAAAAACAAGAATTTTTGCCTTAAAAGTTGATTTTAGTTGATTTTGGTCAACGTTTTGAGTAAATGGACCTGAACCCGTATTTTTACGGTCCCGGCGGATCTGTATTGAAATATGAGACCCGGTCATATGACTGGAGTCGAATTCCGAGGTCCCTAGGTCGAGATATGAATTTTTGTTGAAAATTATAAGTATGAAAACTTAATGGTTTTAACACTCTATTGATATTTGGCAGTATTGATACCGGGACCATATTTTGGTTCCGGATCCTGGTATAGGTTCAATATAATATTTATGACTTGTCTGTTAAGTCTGGTAAGAAACAGAGTCAGTTTGACGCGATTCGGACGCCCGGTTGTGAAAATAGAAATTTTAAAGCTTTCTTGAAACATTTCATTCGATTTCGTGTTCAATTCGTATTTTAGGTGTTATTTTAGCGATTTGATCGCGCGAGCAAGTTTGTATGATATTTTCGGACTCGTGTGCATGTTTGGTTTGTAGCCCCGAGGGCTCTGGTGAGTTTCAGATAGGCTACGGGATGTTTGGACTTAGAAACTCTGGTGTGTGTATGTTGTATTTGGTGTCTGATATATTTTGCTTCGCGATCACGTAGTCACTCTCACGATCGTGAAGAGGGATCTGGGATGGGGAGGATTTTACTCTACGCGAACGCGGAACATTGGGGGGGAGGGGGGTTGCTCTATGCGAACTGGACGCGTAGCTTTAGCTGGACTGGGCAGGGGACCTAGGGAACTCTATGCGAACGCGGAGGTGAAGTGGTCTATATCTTCGCGAACGCGTAGTGCCTCCCTCGATCACGTAAGTCTTTAGGAAGAAGATTTTCGTGAATGCGTCAGTGTTCATGAGATCACGATGAACACTGTCGCCCAACTATTCAAAACAGAATCAAAAACAGGAATTGGCCATTCTTCCAAAAAAAATTAAAACTAAGAGACCTAGAGGCAATTCTTCCACAAGATTTTCTTCCCCAAATTTTTGATACGAGCGGTTTGGAGGTGGAATCTAGAGGAAAAGCGATAATTGAGCAGTGAGTGGCATATGCAGCGAGGTAAGTGTTGTGCCTAACTTTGATTTGAGGTATTATGAACCCTTGCCGTAAATGCTATGTGAAAATTATGCGAGCGGCGTATATGTAGGTGACGAGTACTTATGCGCCGCCAATTTACCGGTCTTTCCTGTTTCTTTCCCGTTCTCCTTATATTGTGTCTTTCCCTGCCTTAATTGTTACATGCCTACTTGTATTTCTATGCCTAGTTGCTACTTGATAGATATTATTTTCCTTTTTGAAGGTATTTGTTATCCCGTAGCTTCATTGTCTCCTATTACTTGCTTAAGTTGTTCTATTGGTATTTTAGTGAAATTCTGGGTTGGTCTCGCTGAGTAGTATTACTTGTGTAAGGTATTATTGAGTACAAGCTTTTCATTTTCCCTGTTCTGAAGTTGAAGTGTTGAGAATGGTCTTGTATTGAATTTTGAAATTTCTATACTTCCTATGTAATTGATATGAATATGGTGGGATCGGGTTTCACGCCGCAATAGGTGGAATAAGGGTGATATATTGAACAAGAATAAGGGTGAATTGATATTATACGGTTGGATCGGATTGCACGCCGCAACAGGTGTAATAAGAATGGAATGTGGTGAAATAAGGGTGAACAGTGATTTTGATTATTGTGAAATGGTGAGATCGGGTTGCACGCTGCAACATTTTATTTACATTCTGTTGTTATGCTATTAAGAAGATAAGAGAGGATTACGATGTGTACGGTGGGATCGGATTGCACGCCGCAACGATCTATATGTTTACGCCTTTTCTTTGACTGTGTTAGTAGTACAGTAGTTTTGAATTGCGCTTAAGGATTGGTTATAGCGGAATACTGATGAAACACGTTGACTGCAAACTTCACAGTTAGGAGACCCAAGGTAGTCCTGTTGACGTCCCCTTCTACACTCTCATACTTACTGTTTTTCTTTGACTGTGTTAGTTGTACGGTAACTTTGAATTTCACTTAAGGATTGGTTATAACTAAACACAGATGAAACACGTTGGATGTTGTATTTATTCCTTGCAAGTTACTGTTTTTATGTTATTCTGCCTTCTTTTATGCGATTATTATTCACTGTATGCAGGTTTTATTGTGAGTGTTCCGCCGTAGCCTCGTCACTCCTTCGTCGAGGTTAGGCTCGACACTTACTAGTACATGGAGTCGGTTGTACTGATACTGCACTATGCACTTCCTGTGTAGATTTTGGAGTAGCCAGTGACTGATCGAGAGGTTGGCTGCGGACTTCCTAGTTAGGAGACCCAAGGTAGTCTTGTTGGCGTCCACAGACCCTGGGTCCCCTTTTACATTCCCATACTTAATGTTTTTCTTTATTTCTTAAACAATTGTATTTTCTTTCAGACAAATATTTATAGAAAAATCTTAGTATGTTCGTGAGTTGTGACTCGTGATTCTGGGTAGAAATAGCATGTAATTAAAGTTGTTATTTATATAGCTTCACGCATATTTCGGTTTATTTTAGCTTGTTTACTGGTAATCACTAAAAAAGTAAAGAATTGGCTAAATGACTTCTAACGTTGGCTTTTCTGGTAAATATAATGTTAGGCATCATCACGATCCTGACGGGGTGAGAATTTTGTTTTGTGACATGATCAACAATATTTATATTTGTTGGATACAACTTCAGAGCCATTAAACCAACATAAGTAAAAACCATTATCAAACACTTCCCATAGGCAACGACAATTTTCATGAGGTGCTAGTTCTGTTCTATCTCTGATACAATAATCTTGGTCGTTAAATACCTCGAAAGGTCAGAAGTATACATAGTAGTATGCCAAACATTGTTACACAATGACCAATGAAAGGTCTCCTTTATGTTAAGGATCCGACGTCCGAAGTCGCTATTTTTAGATGCACAATGAATTTCCAATTTAGATGATTTAGGAGGAAGATAATTCTGAACATAAACGTCGATTTTATGGGTAAATATACAACGTTTCGGAGCTATAAGAGCAGGGGATATGATGAATATAACAAGATGGTCTTCATTGTTATAGAACGAAACATGTTGACAGGAGAAGCTGGTTACATAATTTTTAGCCAAAAGAAGAAAGAATCAGCGAGGTTAGGACTTAAGATTAACACAATTTGAAGTAGGATTACAATAATCTGAAACTAGAAAAAATCATAAATAAAAACCCTTTACTGAATTTATACTGTACCTTTTTTTGTTGTAAATTATAGCATTAGTTAGGGAAAAAGGTTAGAAATAGTCAGATTTATAACTGGTAATTGAAAAATAACCTGTGTCAAAAGTAATTGAAATTTAGTCACTTTTAAATTAAAGGATAAATCTGAACAAAAACACCTTTAAAAGTCTTAGAAAAATTCCAGCATAATATGCTGAAGTTCGATTTTTTTACATATGAGATTCATAGTGTGATGGAATTTCATAACGTAACGTGCTGGAGTTCCAACGTATTATACTGGAAGTTTAAACGCAGTAGTTCCATAACCCAGCATATTGTGTTGAAACTTTTTGTGTGTTGGAGTTCCAACATAATATGCTGGAAGTTTATACGCCGGAGCTCCATAATCTAGCATATTATGCTAGAACTTTCCGTGTTTCAACAAAACAATGATTATTTTTCAATGACTTTGCAAACGCTAGCTATTTTTCGATTTCCAGTCCGAAAGTGTTATTTCACCATTAGTTTCTACGAGATTAATCTTATGTGTTAAAAGTTTTAGTTTTTCTTTGTTTGTTATATTACTCGTCTAGTGACATTTACGGAAATATAAAAAAAAAATCCTTTGTAGGAAAAAAGAAAAAAGAAAAGAAAAGGGGATTACTGTAAGTAGTAAACACATGGAAATACCACAGTTGCATTATTTGAAATAACATCTATCCTATTATACAACCATGATCAGAACAAAGTTTATTTTTTTAAGTATGGCAATGAAAGCTTCCAAAAACAAACAAATATTTTTGGCAGTCCCTCAACATTGTTGGCAGTCCCTTTTTGCTTCTAATTGCACAAGCAAGAAAAAAGATAAGCTCACCAATCAAGGTATTTTGTGTAAACAATCATACCAACATCCTCATTATAATAACCCAAATAAAAACCTTCAGACTGCACTTTCCAATGGCATTTGGTAGTATACTTTGGAACAAAACCTTTACTGCCATCATGAATGCAATAATTCAAATCGTTAAATACATCAAATGCTGTATTTTTTCCCCCACCAAAAATGACAAAAGTATAATGTTTGTCTGATCGCACAAAATTCCCAATTGAAATCAGTTCCCACATCAGGGTAATTATACCCAAAGTCATTGTGTTGAGATGCACAGTGAAGTTTTAGTTTAGGAGAATTGGTAGGAAGATTATTGACAAGGTGCACCTGGTGTTGTCGAAGAAAAGGGAATATACATCCTTGAATATTGTGGATCATGATAAATAGTAGTAACAAGAAGAGGATCTTCACTAAGAAGTGAACCAGGTTGAGAAAATTAAGGATTGTGTTTTTGAATAATATGAAATTCGTTGGCTTCCTCTCAAGATCTTTTAATTTGATGGTGTATAAAGGAGAAATATGCGAAAATTTGTAACTTCTTCGAGCCTTTTAATTTGAAAAATCACAATCTCTTTAATGTTATTCCGTGAAAGCAAGAAAGCATGAAAAAAAAGTAATTTATTTTTATAATATTATTACCAAAAAGAATTTGGCCATCTACTAATTAATTAGGAATATTTTAAGTGAAGGTAACTACAAATCTAATTAGGATATCTTTATAGGATAATGAAAAATAGATATGTTACCAAATGTGTGTTCTCCATAAGATAATAAAATCAGCCAGATTAAGTTAAAAATTTGCATATGACTCAGCACATATTGTTTAAGTTTTCTCAGTGTCACCTACACCTCACAGAAGGGTATCACGCTCGCTGAGGTGTCGCCTTTCATCAGATCCTGCGTAACACCTAATACCTCGTGCGTCGGGCTATCTTTTTTACATTGAAGCATAAGATTATTGTTACGATCCAAAAAAACCACTAGTCGTGATGGCACCTAAGTTGATCCGCTAGGTAAGCCAACTAACAAAAAATACAATCCAAAAGAGATTATAGGAAAATAGTGAAGTATTAGCTGAACATTTACAAATTGACCAAAGACCTGGTAGTACGAATCACGAGCTTCTAAGATTTGGAATTTAAAAACTGATACAGATAAATACACTTTCTGCTTGAAGGTTACATAAAATGATTAGCAATAACCTCAGCTACCATGTACACGTGGCAGCTATAACCAAACACACGAACATCTTCCGAATCAGCATTCGACGTCACCAGCAGCTCTGCTCCAAAATCTGCACGCAATGTGCAGAAGTGCAGTATCAATACAACCGACTCCATGTACTGGTAAGTATTTTGTCTAACCTCGTCGAAGTAGTGACGAAGCTTTTAGTTGAAATATGCTACTTGTTATAACCTGTACATTTTAGACTAACAGTAAAGGCAGTTCAAAACATAATAGACAAAAGTATCGTATACAACTCTGTGAGACAGTCAACAATTACTAGAAGGAATTGCAGAAGAAGATTTACAATCTTTTCTGGTATAAGAAGTGTATCCAAGATATCAAGTGACATTACACGGTGACACCCCTCGTGCTTCTATCTCATCTTCACCATATATAAATAAATTTATGTAACAAATCAATTAGCACGGCAACACCCTTCGTGCGTTCAATTCATCCTTCTAAATGTACGTATAACAGAACCAACCATATGACAAAAATACAATAACATGAATTACAAAGTAGGAAATACGTGAGTAACAAAAATGGACAAGGATATACATGGGGGCAACAATAAAAACTAAACGGAAAGCACGTGAGTAATAACAATAATTGGAAAGTAAGGGAAATCAACGTCAATTATCTAGCATATTGGAAGCCTAAGTACAAATATGACAAATAAGAAGGAAACACATGATATTTACAAGTTAACAAGTAAGGGCGTGAATGACTAGCATGACGGGATGCTTAAACTAGAGTGTGACCGAATAGGTATGACATGGGTATTATTTTAAAAGCAGGAAATAAGCATGGCATAGTCATGTTAAGCAAGTAAAACACATGGACAACACAACAACAATTGAGATAGAGGTCAAGTATGGGGCAATAACAACATATCACACAAAATATATAATTTCGACAATTACAGCTCAAGGTGTAGGCGGAAATGTATACACGAAAAACAGATATCATATCATAATGCATGTCCCTCATCCTCACCTGCACGGAAAACCTTTCGTGCCATGACCTCACAATATTAAAAGCATAACAATATAAATGAAATGGCACGACATCACCCTTCATGCTTTACACTCTTCCTCACATGATAATGAATATAAAATGGCACGGCATCACCCTTCGTGCTTTACACTCTTCCTCCCACGACAATGAATATAAAAGGGCAGGGCATCACTCTTCGTGCTTTACACTCTTCCTCACATGATAATGAATATAAAATGGCACGGCATCACCTTTCGTGATTTACACTCTTCCTCACATGATAATGAATATGAAATGACACGACATCACCATTCGTGCTTTACACTCTTCCTTACCAATCATATGAATATCAATAAAATAGCAAGACAGGAAGTATAAATAACATCGTGGAGAGTGTCCAAACGAATATTCCCAACAAATACTCAATCACTGATTTCCAAGTAAACAATGATTCAGTGAACCCTCAAGGAACACATAATTCAAGTACTTCCACAAATCCCACAATTTATCAACAGTATAAGTATGGAATCTAGCATCTCAAAATATCAGTAAACAATGTATTAATGATTATGCATAGAAATGACGGAATTAGACACATCAATATATTCTTAAAGTTCCATCAAATTTGATCAAGTTATAATAGGCTAAGTCTCGATTCTAACATTTAATACTAGGTTCTTAATATCTAGAAGTCAAGTGAGGCATGAAGTAAGAGGTCACGAAACTCTACAAACATAAATGTAACATAATCCACCCCCAAGCATGATTAACCCTGGAACATATATATACACTCGTCTCCTCATATATGTATCACCTCCCCAGGTAGCAAACAATGACAACTAAGAGAAAAAATGTAACGACCCAGCCGATCGTTTTGTGTGTTGGGACTCCATTCCCGTGAATGACTCCTTCCATAGTGACTACTCGTGCCTTATGACTTGTGTGGGCAGGTAGTTCGGGATTCGGAAGTGATTTGGCCAGTTCAGGAACACTTGGTTCCTGAAGGCTAGCCTATTTGGCTAATTTTGGTTCCGAGCAGCATTTTGAGAAAATGACCTCGGAATCGAGTTCTGACAGCTCCAGCAGCTCCAGATGATGATTTCGGACTTG
>ML252497.1:0-45543 GCA_005239495.1 Nicotiana undulata | reverse complement strand
TTATATGTACTCATGCTGCACTTTCTTTCTTTTTCTGCACTTGACTGTGCAGGTACTCAGGCTGGTCCGTCTGGTCGTCCGCTTGTTGATAGATACTGATCGCGGCATCGCTCCACACAGTGAGCTGTCTTCTTGGCATTCTCCTGACAGCACCTCTGGAGCCTTCTAGTTTCATTTTGCTCAGTCTTTTGTTCCAGACTGCGGCTTGTATATTTTGTATATGTATTTCTACTGTTGTATCTATGTAGCCGCCCGTTGACACTGTGACACTAGTCCTGGCACACACTTGTTGTAGTTATCGGGGTTGTACATATATTGGTCCTAGCTGTGGTTCAGCTTGTTTCTACGGCCTTACCCCATGTTGTTATTGTATTCCGCATTTTTATTGTGATTGTTGTTCATTGGCTTGCCTAATCTCGCCGTTAGGCGCCATCACGACCTGGACCGGTTTTGGGTCGTGACAAAAAATTTTCTCAACAAAGTTAGGCAAAACACTTACCTCGAACAAATCAATTATACCGAGCAAGCCAAGCGATGCTCCAAAAATGCCATCACGCACGTAGTGACCTCCAAACTCAAAACTAGCCAAAAGCAACTCAAATACATCAAATAAATCCCAAGGAACTAATTACAAATGATAAATATCGAATCCTAAATCAAATCCCAAATCTGGCCAAAAATCACACCCGAGCCCATCGGAACCTGATAAAACTCAAAAATTTTGATAACCCATTCAATTACGAGTCCAACCACACTAGTTTCACTCAATTCCGACTCCAAATCGATGTTCAAAACTAAAAAATTCATATTATGAAACTTTAGGCAAAAACCTACAACTTTCACTTTGAAATCATCAATCAAATCCCAAAAACGAAGATGCATTCGTGAAATATAACCAAAACCGAGTGGAGAACACCTACCTCAATCCATATGGTAAAATCACCTCCAAAATCGCCCAAATCTGAGCTCCCTAACTCAAAATATGACCGAATGAACAAACCCTTATTTTATATATTTTTTTGCAAGCTATTCTGCCTCGTTTCTCGTGCCAAATGATCTAAAAACTCGCTTTTTATGCCTCCAATGGATTCCTTGTAAAATTTTAGGCTTTTGAATCACTCAATTTGACCTTATAATGAAGGAGATATGTTCATTTCAATATTTGCAAATAGTGCATCTTTTTAAATACGAATTCAGTGGCATTTCGTAATTAATCTGAACAATCTGGAAATCCACTTTTTAGTAAAAATGATCATAAATTCCTCATATGATGTCCAAATTTGATGATTCTTTTTGATATGGCTCTGTAATAATGGTACTGATCTAATGCTTCAATCAAAACGGAAATCGGAGCTCGTTTGCTTAATGTGGTACCATTTATGCTTGAAGAAACAACGTCGAAACATAAGAAACGAGCGCAACGCAGCCCAAACCTATCTGAAACTCACCCGAGCCCCTCGGGACCATGTCCAAACATACCAACAAGTACCATAACATATCATGGAGATACTAGAGCCCTCAAAATACCGAGAGAAGTGCAGATAATCAAAACGATCTGTCGGGTCGTCACATCCTCCACCACTTAAATACACGTTCATCCTCGAACGTGCTAGGAGTCTTTCCAAAGCTACCAAATCACTGTGTAATCTTACTAAGCATAAACCCGGGGGTGATCCCACGTCACCCTGATCAACATAAGACTTCCAACACAACATAACTAGAGATCCTTATTTCGACCTTCGTCCTTAAACCTTAGAACTCAACCTCTATCATCCAAAACTCATACAAGACCCGAATCCCACATCCACATACTGTATAAGTCAGAAACAATTGTATCAAGTCACAACCATAACACAAGATGTAATCACATGATATACCCCATTACTTCGACACTCACGGTAGGAACTGTCGGCCATCATTACTGCCCAAAACAAATCCGGTGCCGGGAGCAAACCTCATACCGATTAGAACTTCGTTCAAAACCTTCATACCCTACCAATAATGAAAGAAACACGCATAACCGCTTAACCACTCATCTGATCAATAAGCCAAGAAACGCACTCGCCCAACCAAGGCCATTGTCCACATCCTCAACAAAAAATAGTGTTATTCTTCCAAACCTTCCTCATCCCAATATAATAGCGCAAATCTCAAGCATAGAAACCTCATCTTAGCCAATGCAAGAAGCCTTACCAACAAGCATCAACAATAAACATATGGAGCCACACACAACCCTGTTCCGTACACGACCAAGTAATTATTCAGACATGACAGATAACAGTAAGAAAACTAAATAAGAAAAGTACTAAGAAAGTTAAGAAGGCAAGGAAATTTTAGCATTTTACTATGAACTATTCTCAACAAGGGGAAAGCAAAATACAAGAAATAGAAATAAGGAGCCGCATTCCATCACTGTACCGTTATTGCGTGCAACCCGATCCCATTATATCAATCCATATAGGGTACCCTTCGAGCCGTAATACTCGGTCTCACTAATCACATGTGTGTCAACATCAAGCACAACAGAGTGCACAAAATATAACTGTGGGGAAAATCATTAGGAACAAATAATACTGAGAATGTCAAGCACAACTATGGTGCAATAAGAAAATCAACATCACAAGGGCCACCTCGCCCATAGTGCCATGAGGCCTAAACTGAATCACAATATGCGTACGATGAATCATGTAACCCTCACAACCTGTCATAGCATAAGAGAGAAACATACGACATAAACCAAGGCGCGAATAACATTGACTCAACCCGATGATATACATGTGGCATCAACTTCACAAGAGCAAGAAAATCCAACCCTGTATAGAATACACACCCTCACTAGGCTCAAAATAATCCCCAAACCAAATCCCGATCATCCTCAAACAAGTAATAAACCTTCCAAAAGACTATAGCAACCTTTCCGTAACACTTACCGTTAATCATCCAATCTTATACACTCCTTCAAAACTCACAATCAAGGAATAGTCCACCAACAAGAACATTCAGTCTCTGAGCCTCACGAATACCATAATTTTCATACCCAATCTCAACACCGCTTCTCAAATAGTTGACACGTTCATTCATACTCCATCATCTCACGGAGAAACACCCATAAGTCGAAACACAATGTGCTTGCCAACATGCGAACTCTACTTCGATAGGCCATATAGTTCCAACAAGACTTCAACTACTAACTCGCAACACTACGAAAGTCTCATAGTCAACTCTGAACCATAAGCAAATTGAACACCTCATCCTCTCGAGAATCTTTCATTTAACTCAATCCAGGAGAACACCACCACACGAAATATAACTTCCATACATGTGGAAAATATAAACCCCGACTGTGGTCATAACAATGATAAATTCTCCGGAACTCAGTAATACATAATCGAGTAATCAGAACCAATCGCCTCTAACTCAATCGAGTCACGCAGATTGCCAACCCAAAAGTAACTCAATCCGATATGATCGCCCTGAGGGAACTTCCTGGGAACCCAAAGCCATTTCTTGCATCACTCCAACATTGACATGTAGACCTTCCTTGACAAGGAAATGCCGCAGATCTTATTACAATTACTACCATTTTCAAGCCCACCCGCAAATAAATTCAAAAATCCTTAAAGGGTACATAAGACCCGGA
Organism: Nicotiana undulata; assembly: GCA_005239495.1. NCBI lineage: Eukaryota > Viridiplantae > Streptophyta > Magnoliopsida > Solanales > Solanaceae > Nicotiana > Nicotiana undulata. The sequence continues at coordinate 41,903 of ML252497.1, read as the reverse complement.
ACTCTCTAGAACCTTCTCGATAACTACTCATCTTACTCAGATCTCCAATACACAACTAATACGCATCGAGCAACCCGTGCTTTACCAGTATATGACCATCCAAAGAAATAACCAAGCAATATCTCGGTCCGGAAACTGATAGGGCCCATGACCCTACAATTCGATCGTCATTAGCAGACTCCACCACTTAGCTCGAAGCCATAGATCACCTCATCGATACCCCAAAGTACCATATCTTTACAGCATGCCCCGATCCCGCACGACTATTTAGCTGAATACTTCAAAAACTCATGCAATACTGGTCATAGAACGCCCCGAATACTCTGCCAAGCGCTTACCCATCATTGCAATAGTCAAACAACTTCCCCAAATGCTTTAAAATGATCACATGTGCACTCCACCAAATGGAAACCTCACACAAGACATACGATCCAAACTCATCATCCAGGAGATGGCCCACCGGTTATACTCAAATTGACACCTTGCCATGAACCCACCTTAGTCACAATAGCCAGGCCACCAGCCAATATTCCCAAATCTATGCTTACCAACCAGACATATGAACCCGCCTCATACCACAAATGAACGACTAGAAGATTTAACGCAACATCTGCTTCTGAGGCTAGACAACACATCGTAATCTATCTGCAGCATCACCGATCATCGGCACATAACGAATACTTAGTGCACAATACCACATATGAGTGATTGGGAGGATTCAAAGTCGTAGATTTCAAGCTGAAACAAGGTCGCACGATTAGGAAAGAAGAAAGGGAAATTTCTTCCTAAATCCCCTGTAACCTCCCAAAGATAGGTATGGATGTCATCATACCGATCCGCAGGACTCTACTAGACATTTTCTTATGACTCGTAGAACCTACGAATCTAGTGCTCCGATATCACCTTGTCACGACCCAAAAAAACCACTAGTCGTGATGGCACCTAAGTCAATCCGCTAGGTAAAACAACTAACAAAAAATACAATCCAAAAGAGATTATAGGAAAATAGAAAAGAATTAACTTAACATTTACAAATTGACCCAAGACTTGGTAGTACGAATCACGGGCTTCTAAGATTTGGAATTTCAAAACTGATACAAATAAATACACGTTCTGCATGAAGGTTACATAAATAGATTAGCAATAAACTCAGCTACCATGGACAAGTGGTAGCTATAACCAAACGTAAGAACATCTTCCAAATCATCATCCGACGTCACCAGCAGCTCCGCTCCAAAATCTGCACGCAATGTGCAAAAGTGCAATATCAATACAACCGACCCCATGTATTGGTAAGTATCTTGTCTAACCTCGTCGAAGTAGTGACAAGGCTTTTAGTTGAAAGATGCTACTTGTTATAACCTGTACATTAGACTAACAATATAGGCAGTTCAAAACACAATAGACAAAAGTATCGTATACAACTCTGTGAGACAGACAACAATTACTAGCAGGAATTATAGTAGAAGATTTACAATCTTTCATGGTATAAGAAGTGTATCCAAGATATCATGTCACATTGCACGGTAACACCCCTCGTGTTTCTATCTTATCCTCACCTTATATAAATAAATTTATGTAACAAATCAATTAGCACAACAACACCCTTCATGCGTTCAACTCATCCTTCCAAATCTATATAAAACAGAACCAACCATATGACAAAAACACGATAACAGGAATTACAAAGTAGGAAATACGCGAGTAACAAAAATGGACACGGATATACATGTGGGCAACAATAAAGAACTAAACGGAAAGCACGCGAGTAATAACAATAATGGGAAAGTATGGGATATCAACGTCAATTAACTAGCATATTGGAGGCCTAAATACAAATATGACAAATAAGAAGGAAACATATGATCTTTACAAGTTAACAAGTAAGGGCGTGAATGACTAGCATCGCGGAATGCTTAAACTAGAGTGTGACGGAATAGGTATGGCATGCGTATAATTTTAAAAGCAGGAAATAAGCATGTCATAGGCATGTTAAGAAAGTAAAACACATGGAACACGCAACAACAATTGAGATAGAGGTCAAGTACGGGACAATAACAACATATCACACAAAATATATAATTTAGACAATAACAACTTAAGGTAAAGGCGGAAATGTATACACGGAAAACAGATATCACATCATAATGCATGTCCCTCATCCTCACCTGCACGGAAACACCCTTCGTGCCATGACCTCACAATATTAAAATCATAACAATATAAATAAAATGGCACGACATCACCCTTCGTGCTGTACACTCTTCCTCACATGATAATGAATATAAAAGGGCAGGGCATCACCCTTCGTGCATTACACTCTTTCTCACATGATAATGAATATAAAATGGCACGACATCATCCTTCGTGCTTTACACTCTTCCTCACATAATAATGAATATAAAATGGCATGGCATCACCCTTCGGGCTTTACACTCTTCCTCACATGATAATGAATATAAAATGGCACGGCATGGCACGGCATCACCGTTCGTGCTTTACACTCGTCCTTACCAAGCATATGAATATCAATAAAATAGCAAGGCAAGAAGTATAAATAACATCGAGGAGAGTGTCCAAAGTAATATTCCAAACTAATACTCAATCACTGATTTTCAAGCCAACAATGATTCAATGAACCCTCAAATAACACATAATTCAAGTACTGTCACAAATCTCACAATTTATCAGCATTAGAAGTATGTAATTTAGCATCTCAAAATATCGGCCGTAACAATGTATTAATGATTATGCATAGAGATGACCGAATTAGACACATGAATGTATGCTCAGAGTTCCATCACATTTTATCAAGTTATAATAGGCTAAGTCTCGATTCTAACATTTAATACTAGGCTCTTAATAGCTAGAGGTCAAGTGAGGCATGAAGCAAGAGGACACAAAATTCTACAAACATAAATGTAACATAATCCCCCCCCCCCCCCAAGCATGATTAACCCTAGCACATACATATACGCTCGTCACCTCATATATGTATCACCTCTGCAGGTAGCAAAAAATTACAAATAAGAGGAAAAATTCCATCAACAAAGTTAGGCAAAACACTTATCTCGAACAAGTCAATTACAATACCGAGCAAGCCAAGCGAAGCTCCAAAAATACCATCACGCGCGTAGTGACCTCTGCACGTCTCAAAACTATCCAAAATAAGCTCAAATACATCTAATAAAGCCCAAGGAAATAATTTCAAATGATAAAAATCGAATCCTAAATCAAATTCCAAATCCAGCCAAAAATCACACCCGAGCCCACGCCTCAGAACCCGATAAAAATCATAAAATCCGACAACCCATTCAATTACGAGTCCAACCATACTAGTTTCACTCAATTCCGACTCCAAATCGATGTTCAAAACTCAAACATTCATATTATGAAACTTTAGGCAAAAACCCCCAAATTTCAATTTGAAATCATCAATCGAATCCCCAAAAAGAAGATGGATTCATGAAATATAATCAAAAACGAGTAGAGAACACTTATCCCAATCAATATGGTAAATACCGCCTCCAAAATTGCCCAAATCCAAGCTTCCCAACTCAAAATATGACCGAATAAACCAACCCTTATTTTATATATTTTTCTGCCAGCTATTCTGCCTTGTTTCTCATGCTAAATGATCTTAAAACTTGCTTTTTATGCCTCCAATGGATTTCTTGTAAATTTTTAGTTAAGTTAGGCTTTTGAATTACTCAATTTGACTTTATAATGAAGGAGATATGTTGGTTTTAATATTTGCAAATAGTGCATATTGTTAAACACGAATTCAGTGGCAACTTCGTAATTAATATGAAAAAAATATAACAACTCATTCTTTAGTAAAATGACTATAAATTCCTCATACGATGTCTAAATTTGACGATTCATTTTGCTATGGCTCTGTAATCACAATACGGATCGAATGCTTCAATCAAAACAGAAATCGGAGCTTGTTTGCTTAATGTGGTACTATTTATGTTTGACGAAACAATTTCGAAACATCAGAAAAACGAGCACAACGCATCCCAAACCTATCTGAAACTGACCCGAGCCCCTCGGGACCACGTCCAAACATACTAACAAGTCCCATAACATAACATGGAGGTACTCGAGCCCTCAAAATACCGAGCGAAATGCAGATACTCAAAACGGCATGTCGGGCTGTCACAATTATCATGTTTTTCAAGGTAACTTATTTAGTCTAAAGTAGTTTGTAGAAAGAAATAGATGGATAATGTTAACTTTTAAAAAAAAAAAATATTAGTATTTTGCAGATGTGAGATGTGGATTTCATAAGGGGTTTATTCCTCTATATCATGGAGTACACTCACTTACAAGAGTATAGTGATTGTCCTCTCTAAAATGAGAAAGAATTGTTCAATTTCACTCGTGCATCATCGAGAACCATTGTTGAATGTGCTTTTATTGTTCTTGAAATACGGTTTCACGTGATTGATAATAACCATGTTGGGACTCTTAGCTTAAACATCAAGCGGAAATGGTGTTGGCATCGTGCATTTTACATAATCACATAGTTTATAGGAGGAAGATAGGGGACTTTAGAATATTAAGAAATAGATTTCTTATGAAACTGATTGTAGTCATCTTGGTTTTATTTTTCTGTGTTCCATCATGTGGTTTCCTGAACTTATGGTGAAAATTTCAGGGGCGGAGCTAGAGTGTTCGGTGCAGGTTCGGCCGAACTCAGTAGCTTTGTTTCAAACTATGTATTTGTCTTTAAAATTTATTGAATATATATAAATTATTAATTTAGAACTTAGTAACTTAAAACAATTAGAATCCCCAAACCCATAAACTTGAAATCCTGACTCCGCCAATGGTGAAAATACTCGGTTGCAAAAGATACAGACGCAAACTTTCTTGCTCAACCAATCCATTATCATTGAATGAGAGGTCCAACATGCACTATTTCTTTTCTCACTAACTTTGATAAGTAATTTATATTTTTTCCTTCGATAGTTTTACCTGTTTTGATCATTATAAAACTTGAAGATTTCTCTATGCATTGAAGTAGCCTATCTTTGTCTTTTGATGTCATTTCAAACATGGAATATAAATTGAACAAGCTTTCAAATGTTCTGATATTGAGAACTAAAAGTTGGAAAAGCAAATTCCACATCCAGGGACCAGGGTTATTGGAGCTTGAACTAGTAAAGGTTCAAACAACAGGAACTATTCCTGAGTTCGAACTTCATCATATTTTAGTGGGGTTGCATGTCAAAGCTTTGAAAGTCAGCAGCGATTGCTGAAGTTGTGTTTTATGTGTTAGTTGGGGGGCCAAAAATGTCATTTAAAATTTCGTAAACTCTAACTGTTAAAGCAAAAAGTGGTCAACCCAGCTAAATTTTACTTATACCAATCACACCTCTGACGCAACATTCTATTGAATTTTCACCAAAGAGCGACTCAAGAAAGGGGAAAAAAGATTACTGATACAAAGCGGTAAACCAAAGAGCAACTTGAGAATCTTAGAAACAACAATGCCTAAGACCGATCACCAATCTTTATATATGTTGAGCACAACTATAGTCAGAACTTTTGCGAAGGGTCCACAAACTTTAAAGAAGTTAAATATTTTTCGACGAATGGGTGCACTAAAATTTTTAAATCACACTACGTTACATTCAACTAAATAAATGAGCAAATGAAAATATTCAGACAGAGATTTGAATCTGTGAACAACACCTCACTTTGAACACTCTGGACCAGTGAATTGCCTGACTCAATTATGCTAAGGTTGTTTAAAATGTAAATATATACCCACATAATGTAATATTTAAATTACAAACGCGGTATAATCTTTCAGCTTTAGGGTGTTCACTTGACCATCCTTGTGACAGAGCGGCTGCTTCAGAGACATTAAACCAACCCAAATAAAAACCATTATCAAACACTTCCAATACGCGACGAAGATTTCCATAAGGTACTAGTCTGTTCCATCTCTACTGTAATAATCTTGATTGATAAATACCTCGAAAGCTCGGATCCAGAATTTTAAGGTTACGAGTGCCATATTACTTTGAACTTTGACTTGATCTCTTTCGAGTTTCGGTTCAGGTTGTTCATCTTTTAAATTTATATTGACAAATCGGTCAGATAAATAATTTAATAATTATGGTGAGCAAAGCATAGAATCAACTAATATAACTAATATGAATAAAACAATTAGTATTATTTCTTTATAGTTGTCTTCGACTAATTTTCATCTTCTGGAGTTATAATTAAGGATGACAAATAGGACTAAAACTCGCTATAGATGCATATTTAGATTACCCAACGCAAAAACTTACATTAAAAAGTTTTTTTCTAGCATAAAACTATAAACTTTGAAACAGTAGCAAAAATTTATAAAATTTAAAAAGTCAATAGAAACTCATAAGGAAAGAAGAGTCGGCAACAATTGAAGAAAATGAAAGAAAAGAAGAAACAAAGATAAGAAAGAAAAGAAGAAGCAAACAATGTGTGTACGTTAAAAATCGAAGACGTCCGAGCCTGAGGGTTCGAGGAGTATGTCTCGATTCTAACTGGGATCAAAGTAAGTTCGTGCTCAGCGAATATGGGGTCTGAGATACCGAGACAGGCTTAAATCGACACTGCAATAACGAAATCATGAGATATCCGCACTCAATCGTCAATCCCGACGAGAATCTCGGAGCTGGTAGAGTTATTAGCGATTAATAATGCCAATCATGTATTTTACTTCCGCAATTAGAGTCATTCCTTATTTAGGATTCCTCTCTATATAAAGAGGAACCCTATTCATTTGTACATAATCCAACATCCATTACCACAATTATCACAACGCCTAGTTCTTACTCACACCGCTGAATACAAAGCTCTTTTATTTACTGTTCTTGGCAAATTATTCTCGAATCTAATCCAGATCGAGGTCGACGACTTGCAATTATACGAGTTTGATTCATATAAATTGTTTAATTCATTTATCTGCTTGATTATTTACCAATTAGCATTGAATTGGATCGCATATTCTTATAATCACATTACAAATTATTGTTACTCGTATTTCGAGGTAAACAGTTTGGCGCCCATCGTGGGGCTAAGGATAATAGTAATTTATCAGTGCTAATTATGATATAACACACTATTTTACGCTTGCTTCTTGCCAAGAATTTTGTTTCAGGATAAATCATGTCAAACTCACAAAACACAGCCACACATGGTAACAACGGCCCGGGACTCCACGGGGAGAACGAGAATGTTGTCGCTCCAAGAGTCAAGGTCCCACAAGCTGGTCTCGGAGGAGTCCCACCCACTAACCCGGTCGACGTCGGTTCACACATTGCTTTGAATGCAGATTTAGGCGGAGACCCTGATCGAAGCATACGCAGAGAAGGTCGAACCGACGGTCGAGGTACCCAGGGTAGAGGAGACGAAGGTATTAGTCTCCAAGTAATATTTGAAATGCTGCAAGCCCAACATAATGATATTGCCCAATTGCAAAATAAGCACCAGACTTCGAAAAGGGTCGAGCAAGAGGCTACTTGCCTTACAGAGTCAGTGCCTGAAGGATCAGGTGACAATACTTCGACGACCGACCCTACTATAACGAGAATGCTCGAGGATCTTACTAAGAGGATAGAGTCCGGAGAGAAGAAGATTGAAGCCAACGATATAAAGGTGGAAACATATAACTCTCGAGTTGATCAGATTTCGGGGGCACCACCGATCTTAAAGGGAATGAACTCCAAGAAATTTGTACAAAAACCATTTCCTCCAAGTGCGGCTCCAAAGCCTATACCGAAGAAATTCAGAATGCCCGACATACCAAAATACAACGGGACCTCGGACCCCAATGAGCACGTTACCTCTTATTCGTGCGCTATTAAAGGAAATGATTTGGAAGATGATGAAATCAAGTCGGTCCTGCTGAAGAAATTCGGAGAGACCCTATCCAAAGAAGCCATGATTTAGTATCACAACTTGCCTTTGAACTCTATTGATTTGTTTTCCATGTTGTCATACTCGTTTGTAAAGGCGCACGCTGGAGCTATAAAAGTTGCAACAAGAAAATTAGACCTCTTCAAGGTAGAGCAGAGGGAAAACAAGATGCTACGAGAATTTGTATCTCGATTCCAAATGGAACGTATGGAGTTGCCACCGGTCACCGACGACTGGGATGTTCAAGATTTCACGCAGGGAATGAACGAGAGGAGCTCGATCGCATCACGCCAACTGAAACAAAATATGATAGAATACCCGGCTGTGACTTGGGTGGATGTTCACAACAGGTACCAGTCGAAGATTAGAGTTGAGGATGACAAACTAGGAGCCCTATCGGGTTTAGTACACCCGAGCCAGTCGACAAGTAAGAGCCAAAGAGATTTAGAAAGAGGATCGAGGCCAACCAAAGATTGATATCAGCCATACGCCGCAGATAGAAGAAATAACCATAAGGGACGTAATTCCACCTGTAATGATCGAATGGGTGACCGAGGACATAATCCTCGGGGACTCATGAGTAAGACTGGATTCGATAAGTACGCGGATCCCATGGAAGCACCTCGATTATCAGAGTACAACATCAGTGTTGATGCCTCGGGTATCGTATCAGCCATTGGAAGGATTAAATACACTAGGTTGCCAAGGCCGATTCAAACCGATCCTTCTCAGACAAATCCTAACTTAATGTGAAAGTACCATGGAACACATTCCACAGGACCGAAGATTGCAGGAAGTTGAGAGAAGAAGTGGCTCGGTTATTCAACGAGGGTCATCTTAGAGAATTCCTCAGTGACAGAGCCAAAAATCACTTCAGAGAGAGAGAGAGAGAGAGAGAGAGAGACGCCAACAAATAGAATGAGGATGAAAAACCTCAGCATGTTATCCACATGATCGTCGGTGGAGTCAACATCCCGCATGGACTTGTTTTCAAATGCACCAAAGTGTCAATTACAAGGGAGAAACGGACCCGAGATTACATGCTCGAAGGCACCCTTACATTCAATGACGAGGAGGAAGAAGGCCTTTCCCAACCGCACAACGACGCCCTGGTAATTTCTATCTTGTTAAATAAACTTCAAGTTAAACGTGTTCTTATGGATCCAGGTAGCTCGGCAGACATAATCAGGTCGAGGGTCGTAGAATAACTCGGCCTACTTGATCAAATTGTGCCCGCATATTGGGTCTTGAACGACTTCAACATGGCTAGTGAGACAAAAAATGGAGAAATAATCCTACCAGTAAACATGGCCGGATTATCCAGGACACAAACGTTCACGTCATCGAAGGTGACATGAGGTATAACGCACTGCTGGGGAGGCCGTGGATCCATAATATGAGGGCGGTGCCATCGACCCTTCACCAGATGATGAAGTCCCCAATAGAGGATGGGGTGAAAATAGTTTACAGATAACAACACGCTGCAAAGGAGATGTATGCAATCGACGAGGGGACACCGTTACCAACATCCTCGACCTTAAAAAAATTGAGCGTCAAAGATAAGAAAGCAGCTAAATAGCAATCACCGCCCCCAACCTCGACCGAAGTAGATAAACAGGTAATCGAAGATGATGAAGAGGTTTTTTTCACTCCTCGAACCTTCGTTGTTCCTGAGGAATCAGATGCAACTAAGTCAACAATCGAAGAGCTGGAACAGGTGATACTCATCGAGTATCTACCTGAACGCAAGGTATAGCTGGGAACGGGGTTAACTCCCTTACTCAGGAAAAAACTCATTCAATTTCTTATTGATAACATGGATTGCTTTGCGTGGTCCCATCTAGATATGATAGGAATCCCGCATGAGATTACAACTAATCGGTTGAGCCTGGATCCCAAGTTCAGACCGATAAAGCAGAAGAGAAGGCCTCAGTCCTAGGTGAAGCACGCCTTCATAAAAGAAGAGGTAACTAAACTCATTAAAATAGGATCCATTTGGGAAGTCAAATATCCTGAGTGGTTAGCCAATGTACTCATAGTCCCTAAAAAGGGGAACAAGCTTAGAATGTGTGTAGATTATAATAATTTAAATAAAGCATGTCCAAAGGACTCTTTCCCTTTTCTTAACATCGATCAAATGATCGACGCCACGGTTGGCCACGAGATACTTACCCTTCTCGACGCTTATTCTGGGTACAACCAAATTCAAATGGACCTAGAAGACCAGGAAAAACCTCGTTTATCACTAAGTATGGAACCTACTGTTATAACATAATGCCCTTTGGGCTAAAAAGTGCGGGGGCTGCATATAAACGCCTAGTTAACAAGATGTTCGAAGAACAAATAGGGAAATCAATGGAAGTTTACATTGACGACATGTTAGTTATGTCCCTGCGCGCAGAGGACCATTTGACTCATTTGGAGGAAACGTTTGAGATCTTGAGGAAGTACAACATGAAACTAAACCCCGAGAAGTGTGCCTTCGGGGTCGGCTCGGGAAAATTCCTCGGCTTTATGGTGTGTAATCGGGGAATCGAGAGATTAACCACGATAAAATCAAATCCATCGAGGACATCATCGTCGTGGACTGTGTAAAATCCATTCAGAGGCTAACCGAACGAATAGCTGCCTTGGGCAGATTCATTTCGAGGTCATCGGATCGGAGTCATAGGTTTTTCTCCTTGCTTAAAAAGAAAAACAACTTTACATGGACTACGGAATGTCAACAAGCATTAGAAGAGCTGAAACGGTATCTATCGAGCCCAACTTTGCTCCACACTCCAAAGGCAGATGAGAAGCTATATTTATATTTTGCGGTATCCGAGATAGCGGTAAGTGGAGTGTTAGTGCGAGAAGAACAAGGTACGTAGTTTCCAGTTTACTACGTAAGTCAAACTTTACGAGATGCTGAAACCAGATATCCGCACCTAGAGAAGTTAGCAATTGCATTAATAAGCACATCTAGAAAACTAAAGCCATATTTTCAGTGTCATCCTATATGTTTCATCACCACATACACCTCTTTGAAATATATTGCATCTGATTGGCCAAATGGGCTGTCGAACTTGGCGGGTACGATATTGAATATCATCCCCGAACGACCATCAAGTCTCAAATATTAGCGGCCTTCGTGGCAGACCTTTCCACCTACCCTCGTACCCGAAGTAGAAAAGGAATTTCTGCTGAAATCGGGAACCTCATCGGGGGTATGGACCCTCTTCACGGACGCATCCTTGAATGTGACCGGGCTTGGTATTGTTTTATAACCGCCCACGAGCAATGTTATTAGACAATCGATTAAAATCGCTAAGTTGACTAACAACAAGGCCGAGTATGAGGCTATGATTGCAGGTCTTGAGCTACCTAAGAATTTTGGAGCGGAAGTCATTGATGCTAAATGTGACCCCCTACTGATAGTTAACCAGGTAAACGACAACTTCGAAGTACGAGAAGATATGATGCAAAGATATTTAGACAAGTTGCAGGTCACTTTGCACCATTTCAAAGAATGGACTCTACAGCATGTACCTTGGGAACAAAATACCGAAGCCGATGCATTTGCCAACTTTGGATCGTCGGCCGATGAAGAGATGAAATTAGCTTGGGGACTGTCGTCCAACTCTCGAGGTCCGTAATCGAGGAAGGGCACGCCGAAATATATTCTACGAGCTTAACCTAGGATTGGAGGAACAAGTATATCGAATACTTGAAAAATGGGAAGATACCCTTGGACCCCAAGGAATCAAGGACCTTACGAACTAAGGTAGCTTGGTTTGCATTGGACGGCTGAACGTTATACAGAAGGACGTTCGATGGTCCATTGTCCGTATGCCTGGGGCTGGGAGATACCGATTATGTTTTATGAGAAATACATGAAGGCACCTTTAGAAACCATTCTGGCACCGAGTCACTAGTTCGAAATGTCATCAGATCAGGATACTATTGGGATAGCATGGAGAATGACGCTATGGAGTTCGTATGATAATGCGACAAATGTCAAAGGTTCGCGCCGATCATTCGTCAGCCCGGTGAGCAGCTTCATTCGTTCCTATCCACGTGGCCATTCATGAAAAGGGGAATGGAAATCATCGGACCTCTACCATCGGCCCCAGGTAAGGCTAGATTCATATTATTTATGACTGACTATTTCTCTAAATGGGTTGAAGCGCAGACCTTCGAAAAGGTTAGGGAAAAAGAAGTGATCGAATTCATATGGGATGACATTGCATGTCGATTCGGGATACCTGCTGAGATAGTGTGTGATAATGGAAAACAGTTCATCGGAAGTAAGGTAACAAAATTCCTCGAAGACCACAAAATAAAGAGGATACTATCGACGCCATATCACCCTAGTAAAAACGGACATGCCGAATCAACAAATAAAACAATCATCCAAAGCTTGAAGAAAAGGCTAAAACAAAGCCAAAGAGAAGTGGAGAGAAAAGTTGCCGGAGGTTCTATGGGCATAAAGAACGACATCGAAATTCAGCACCGGGGCAACCCCGTTTCCTTTGGCCTACGGCTCCGAAGCCTTAATACCCATCGAAGCCGGAGAGCCCAGCGCCAGATTTTGAAATACAATGGAAGAATTAAATGCGAGGCAATGAATACTAGCCTCAAATTATTGGATGAGAGACGAGAAGCGGAGCTCGTTTGAATGGCCGCCCAAAAACAACGAATCGAGCGATACTACAACAGAAGAACCAATCTTCAACACTTCAAAGTTGGGGACTTGGTCTTAAGGAAAATCACCATCAATAATCGAGACCCTAATGAAGGAAAACTCGGTCCTAACTGGGAAGGGCCCTATCAGATTCTCAACATAGTCAGAAAAAGGTCATACAAGCTCGGAATAATGGACGACAAGCCATTGTCAAATAATTGGAGCATATCACTTCTCAAGCGATATTATTGCTGATGTATGGATCTTTCCCTTTTCGTTTGCTTAAATATGAGAAACTAACTTATTGCAAGTACCCAACCCAAGAAATCGAGACCTCTAGTTTTAAAGTACGCGTTGCACTCTTTTTCTCTTAGACCGGTTTTTATCCCAAATGGGTTTTTCCGGCGAGGTTTTTAATGAGGCAACAACTATGTGCTACCTGAGGATAATCCAAATCTTCTTTACAATCAACCTCGAATACTGGGGGGCATCACCCTCGGATGTTATGTAAATGGGTCTCGATAGGAAATGTTTTGTAATGGGCCAAATGGTCGAATGAACCGTGTCCATATAGCATAGCCGAGCTCCGATAATAAAACATGTACGCTTGTATGAATAATACAAAGAAGTTCTCTATTTTTCCGAAACGTCTTGTGAGTATACTTATGATCTATTTCGCAAACCTAACACTCATGAAAAATGGCCCAAGTTCTGAATACAAACGTACCTCGAACACCCGAAGACTACTTACTCGAGCTAATTAAAGTTCGAAGTTATAAGATCTCAAAGAGGCAACCCCTGATATACAGGCCAAGGCCATCACACTCGGGGACTAACATTTCAAACAAGTCAGAAATGTTATCGGGAAACAAGTCCAAGATACATACCTAGACTACAGTCATATGAAAAGGCTACGGTCGAAATTACGCGGCTCGGAGACGTCCGACTTCCGACATAAACTAAAGGACTTCAAATACTTTGAGAAGCCGGTTTAATAGGGCTACCCTCGGCAAAGCAAATAAGGGCTTCAATAAAATCAGCCCCCAAATAATTCAATGGCTTCGATAACATCAGCCTTCAAGATGTTAAATCATCTCAACACAAACAGGTTAAGAAAACTTGAACTTGGGTTCCGATCGCCAAACCCTCAAAAAAACCCAACGGGTATAACAATATATATATATGTTGAGGCATAAGAAATTTTCACTAAGTCTTTTAGCCGAAGAGGGAAAAATTATAGCCGCTTCTAGAGGCCAAACTGGCCCAACATTAAAGAGCCCAAGGGCCAACCTAAAAGAGCCTAAGGGCCGATCTCATGAGACGAAAGGCCAATAAAATCAAAGAATCGAGACCACACTCTTATTCAATTCAAACCTAAGGGTTTGGTTATTACGAGCTTAAACAAACAATTCAAGTCCGGGAACTTAATAATCGTTGATACAACCTAAGGGCCTACCCTACCCTATAAAAGTATTTGGTCTTGTCTAATGGGGATAACCCGTATACCAGTTTGAAACATGCCGTCCCCGAGACAATTTCCCAAATGAGCTTCGGAATAGGGGACTTGCCTTCCTAACTCGGGGACTTTCCCTCGGAAAATAAAAGGCCTAAGAGTTTATCTCGATCGCGAATTAAGCTAAAAGAATACTTCAGTGGAGGCAATTAAAACATACAAGAACACAGAGACATCAAAAAATATTTTTCATTGCACCAAAAAAATATTTACAAAGGGGCCAACTAGGGCCTTACAAAAAGATAGAAAGGAAGAAAAAAAGACAAAACCTAGCTATTATTGGGGCTAGCCCCCTCGACTTCAGCTCCTCCCCGAACAACTTGTTCGGGGGAATATTCAATGGAAACCTCGCCTCCATCTTCTCCACTACCGGACCCATCGTAGTCATCATCATCTGAAGAGACGAGCTGCCTGGCCTCAACCTCAAGCTCTTTTTCTCGAGTAATCTCTTCGGAAAGGTCAACACCCCGAGATTGAACTTCCTTGAGGGTGTCCCTCCGAGATTGGCACTTAGCCAATTCATAACGCCGCTGCTCCCGATTAGTGGCCTCCCTCGGTTGGGCTTGAACTGCCATGACATCAGCCCGGTACTGCGCTATAGATTTGTCTGCCCTGCTTTGGTCTTCTCAATTTCAGCCTTGGCTTTGCCAAGTCCGGCTTTGAGCTCTTCGACCCTTTTCTCCTGAGTAGAGCCCCTTTCTTTGAGGTCTAGGAGCTGGGCCTCCGCTGAAGATAGCTTGGCCAAAGATTCTTCTTTTTCAACGGCAAGGTGGTCCATGTTGGCTTTGCACCGATCACAATCGGCCTTGACCTGATTGACCTCCACACGAAGGTGACCAATCTTCTCCACCTTCTGCTGCAACTGAAATTTTGATGTGTTAACTTCCACAGTCGGGTCGACCCTATGGTGTACCAGCAAAGTAGTTACCTGCTTGTCCAGCTCAGCCTCCTCCTCATGCACCTTGGCTAGTTCCGCTTGGAGGTTCCTTATGGTCTCATCTTTTTGGCCGCAAAGACCCATCAGAACGTTCATTTCTCTCGAGAAATTCAAGAGTTAGGCTTCACACTGGCTAAGATCGGAGTAGAATATAGCAAAAGCATGTACATTGGAAAAGAACAAAGGTCAGAAAAAATTAAAATACAGGACGACGATCGAAAATCAATAAACACTTACCTTAGAGAAAAGGCGTTGGGCCTCCGCCATGAAGACCGAAGCATTAGTGATATGGGAGGCATTATCGACCCCCACAAAGCAATCCTGAAAAGGATCACCAGTTCTGGAGCCTCCGCCGATCTCGGGGGTCTTTAACATTTGGGTATCCCTAATCGCCCCTTAGGAAAAGACCGGCTAGGAAGATGTTTGACCTATTGTCATGGCCCCAAGTGAATCACTCGGAGCGCTCAAATCAACATTCCTGGTCTCCGAACTGGCCTTTCCCGATGTAAAATTCAACGATCGAGATACCGCCTCGACCTTGGGAGTTTTGGGGTTCACCCCCGACTTATTTTTCGAAGCCTCTTCTCCGTGAGGCTCAGTTGCAGCGGGTGGCAGTTCAGGAGGCGTAGTAACCTCGATGGCTTTTCGAGGACGGGATAGCAATGCCGAGGAGTTTTCTTCCTCCTCTTCCTCATCTTGTTCCCTCAGCTTTTGGACCGTATCCGTCGTGAGGCCGACTACTTTTCTCCTCACCCTCCGAGGATTGGTCTTAGAGACCTCGGATTGAGAGGTGCCTTTCCTTTTCTTATCCTTTCCTGGCCTTAGAGCTGGGGATTCAACTTCGCCACCTTTTCTCAAGGCCCTCATGATGGCATCTTTGGTCAAGCCTACATAAAATGGAGATTAACAATGAAAAGGGGGGGGGGGGGGGGGGGGGGATAGTCACTTCGGAATACACGAGAAGGGACCTTACCGTTGTTTTTGGCTTCCCACTTACCTTTACACAAATCCCTCCACACTCGTTCAGATCGGCTCCAGGTGGAGGCCAACTTATGTACCCAATCGTGAAAGTCAGGCACCACCTTGGGCATCTAGGGTTCGGCTGCATAGTCAAAGAAAAACGTCGGGCAAAATCTACTAGGACACCAAACCAAAAGAATAAAGGATACTCACATTTGGATCTCCACTTCTCGGGGAACAACATCTTGTCTTCAGGTATTATGTCACAAGTCCTCACCCATATAAATCGGCTCATCCAGCCCCGATCTTTGTCTTTGTCGATGTTCATGAATAAAGCTTTGTTTGCTCGACAGTTAAGTATGATCAACCCTCGATAGAGTCGGGGTCTGTACAACCGCATGAGATGGTCCAATGTGAACTCCAATCCCAGGGACTCATTGGAGTCGTAGACAAACATGATCACTATGCGCCACAACGAGGGGTGAAGTTGACCGAGCGTAACCTCATACCTCTTACAGAAGTCAAAGATCACGGGGTCGACGGGACCCAGTGTTAAGGGATAAGTGTATGCACTCAAGAACCCCTTCACATGAGTGGTGATGGTCTCTTCAGACGAAGGGATTTGCATCACCACCTTCCGGCCCCACCTACAGTCTTCTTTCATGGCATTGAGATGGATCTTGATAATTGAACACATGTATACCGACATGTGTTCGCACCGGCCCGGCATCGACGAGGGATTATCAACCTTAGAATCAGTTCTGAGGATTTAGGAACCGGGCACATATTCATGAACGGCCGGTTGAGATGAAGAAGATGGAGCTTTCTTCTTTTGCGGTACTGTTTTGGAGGTCTTTGCCATTAGTATACAAGTTAAGAGCAAAAATAGAGGGTATAGGGCTCACGATTCCGGTAGGAGCGACAGTGGCTTGATAAATGGCAGTGAGAAGGAAACAAAGGGGTTTACATACTCAAGAGTCTGTGATCAAAAGTAAAATTTTGAATATATTACAGAGCTGGTATTTATAGGTTCAAAACGACGGTTCAGTTCTGCTAGTAGCCGACAACCGACTAACATGCACTTATGGTTCTTGGGGATCGAACCGACGAGACGATTCTGTCACGTCCATCGCTTACGTCATAAGAATGACGTCATGATTGAGGTATTGAGGCTCAAATCGTTTCTTCTATTTTCATTCTAAGAAACGCGGAGACTATCCGTATACGGTAAAAATCGAAGACGTCCGAGCCTAAGGGTTCGAGGAGTATGTCTCGATTCTAAACTGGATCGAAGTAAGTTTGAGCTCAACGAATATGGGGGTTGTGATGTCGATATTGGCCTTAATCGACACTGCGATAACGGAATCACGAGATATCCGCACTCAATCGTCCATCCCGACAAGAATCTCGGAGCAGGTAGAGTTATTAGCGATTAATAATGCCAATCATGTATGTTACTTCCACAATTAGAGTCATTCCTTATTTAGGATTCCTCTACTATATAAAGTGGAACCCTATTCATTTGTATATGATCCAACATCCATAACCACAACTATCACAACACTCTAGTTCTTACTCACATTGTTGAATACAAAGCTCTTTTATTTACTATTAATTCTCTGTATTTGAGTTGTTCGCATTATTATTGCTATTCTTACTGTTCTTGGAAATTTATTCTCGAATCTAATCCAGGTCGATGTCGATGGCTTGCAATTATATGGGTTTTGTTAAATCAAGTCACTGCATGGTTTTGAAGATTCACAAATGACACAACAGTTGAACCAGGTCCAACAGGGTAAGCATTGTCAAGCAGACCAGTTGGCACGCGAAGAGTCCATGCGGAGGAGATAAACATCATCTATGAACTAAGAGGATATCTCCTAAGCGAAAAGGTTGCAAATTGATAAGGAGATGGACTTCGCATTCAAGTAGGACAAAATCAAGATAAAGTAAGATAAAAAAAGTTGAGATAAACTCAAACTCTTCCACCAAGGAAGAGTTGCATTAGAACTCAACAACAACATCTCAACTACTGATTCTATAAAGTGTTGAAACATTCCTGCTGAAGATTTCACACACAAACACATAAGTGAAACAAGAACTGAAAGCAAAATTACCAAAGTAATCTTGCTAGCAGTTCAAGTTAAGAATCCTTGTGCGACTCGAAAACCTACTTGAACCAGCTCAAAGAACCTGATCCATCTGTTGTCTTTTGAGTCTAGTTATTTGTAGTAGGTGATTAAATATTGTATCTTTCAGCTTTATCTAGAAGCAAATGTAATAGGTACATAGTGTTCAAGTTAGAGTTAACTTGAAGTTTGTCGCAATTAACTAGAGGCTAGTTTGCCACAAAGGTATTAGAGTTAGTCCTTAGGTTTACAAAAGAATTTATTTTGTAAATGCTGTTTGGCTCATTGACATAGTGAAGAGTTTGGGAAAATCCTACTGGGAAGTAGGTCGTGGGTTTTTCACCTTTTGAGCCAGGTGTTTTCCACGTAAAATTGCTGTGTTCTTATATTTCAGCAATTACTTTTCCGCAAACTATAGAGGTTGGAACACCAAGAAGAACCAGATTCTTCTCTAGAGAGTGCACTCAAAAAATTGGACACCACACAAATCACCCCCCCTCTTGTGTGGTATTGACGTATAAAACATCAATTGGTATTAGAGCAGGTTATCCTTGAAAAGGCTAACACCTTGGAAAAGATCAAAATGAGTGCACCACCTGGCAACTGGGAGGGTCAATCAACTGCAAGACCACCACTCTTTAATGGCCAGTATTACTCTTGGTGGAAGAACATGATGAATGATCACTTGATTGGAGAAGACTATGAACTCTGGGACATAGTCACTGATGGTCCTTTAGCCACCATGAAGAAGACTGCTGAAGGAGTAGATGTACCAAAACTAGAGCTGACCTCACTTCTGAGGATCTGAAGAAATGGGAGAAAAATGCTAAGGCCAAAAAATGGCTAGTTTATGGACTAGGTCCAGACGAGTATAGTAGGTTTCAAAGCTGCACCACTGCTAAAGAAATTTGGGATACCTTACAAGTATCCCACGAAGGAACACCTCAAGTGAAAAGATCAAGAGGTACTATACTATACTCTCAGTATGAAAACTTCACTATCAAAAGAAGGAGAGGCAATCCAAGAGATGTACACGAGGTTCACAACTCTGACAAATGAACTCAAGTCTCTTGGCATAGTCATTCTTGAAGAGAACAGGGTAGAGAAGATCCTGATAAGGGTCTTACCAATTTCTTGGAAAAGTAAAATCACTGGTATCCAGAAATCCAAATATATGGCAACCCTCAGATTGGACGAGCTAATTGGAAACCTTACTGCCTATGAACTTAGAAGGCAGACAATGAAGATGGATGCTCCAAAGAAGGAAAGGAGTCTAGCACTGAGAATCACTGAGGGAGCAGATCTAGAGGAAGACGAGATGATCATGATTACCAAAGAATTCAGAAACTTTATCATAAGGAAGAAGGGCGTCTCAAGAGGTGGAAACTACAACAAAGAAAAAGCTCCAGAAAGGTCCTCATATCAAGATTTGTCCTCAGTGAGAAGTGGGATGGAAAAAGGTGAGATTTGAAAGAAGGAACAGGAAGAAGGAACTGGTCCAACCCAAGAAAACCACAACAAAAGTTATGGTTGCTGCTTGGGGGGAAAGCTCATATGAAGAATCAGAATATGGTGAGAAGGAAGAACAAGCGCTCATGGCAATTGGCGAATCTAATGAGGAATCATATGAAGAACCAGAGGTAAGTATATCCCATCTCAAAAACAAGATAAAGTTTCTATTTAAAGAAAAACTCTCTGAGTTGCTACTTGATTTCATGGATGATTCCGAAGAAACAACCAAAGAAAAAGAACAACTCTCTAAAGAGTGTGCAATGCTAAAAGAAAAATGCATGAACCTGGAAATCAGAGTAAGTGAATCTGAAAAGAAAAACAATGTCTTGATGAACCAGGTTCATTCACTTGAAACTAAGATTCTAGAGCTAAAATCTGAAAATTTAAAATTAAAGCTAGGAACTAGTAAAAAGATTGTTGATCATTCTCATATCATGTTAGAAGAAAATGTGGGAAAACTAAAGGATAAGATGTATACTAAGGATGAACAGATAAGGGCACTTAGAGAAGAACTTGGTAAAGTCAAACATGTATTAGATCGAACTTGCAAATGGAATAAATCCTCTGATGCCTTGACATGGCTTCAAGAAAATCATAGTAGCAACCAGAGAGGACTTGGCTTTGGGATTCAAACGCCCAAATGGGATCCCAAAAGCAAGTATCTCACTCTCCCTGAGAATAAAATTTGCACCCACTGTGGTAAGATTGGTTACTACAAAATTGAGTGTACTGCAAAAGAGCAGGCCAGTCGAAGAAATAAAAGCTTTGTCAAAAGGAAAAACTGGTTACCAAATTGGACCAGAAAAATCTTAATTCATCCTTTCTCTCACATAAAGGGACCCAAACTAGTTTGGGTTCCTAAGACTAACCCCTGATTTCTTTTTGTAGGTTCAAGTGAAAAGAAGTAGAAAAAATTGGTACTTGGATAGTGGCTGCTCAAAACGTATGAAAGGGAACAAAGAACAATTCCTTTCACTTGAAAATATCAAATGAGGAAATATCTCCTTTTGAAATGGAAAGAAAGGTGAAATTATTGGGGTCGACAAGGTAGGTAATGATGACACACGTTCCATTGAGAATGTGTACTTGATAGATGGCTTGAAATATAGCTTGATCAGTGTGTCACAACTAAAAAGAGTGAATAACATTTATGTCATAGATCTGTCCACTTTATCTGAAAATGAACTCAGTTGCTTAAGTGTGTTGGACAGTGATCCCCTCCTTTGGCACAAAAGACTTGGCCATGCCAGTCTGAATCAGCTTAACAAATTAGTCTCCAAGGACTTAGTGGTAGGGCTTCCTAACATTAAGTTCAAGGAAGACAAAGTTTGTGAGGCATGTGCAAGGGGGAATCAGGTAAGATCCTCGTTCAAAAGCAAGAAAATGGCCAGTACCACCAGGACGTTGGAACTGGTTCATATGGATCAATGTGGTCCTATGAGAACTCCGAGTAGAGGTGGTAAGAAATATGTAATGGTGCTAGTTGATGACTACTCAATGTTCACTTGGACCTTGTTTCTGACATCTAAAGATGAAGCATTTGATATGTGCACTTCATTTGTCATAAAAACTCAAAAACAGTTCGGAAATCAACTAGCATCAATAAGATCTGACCATAGTACTGAATTTGAGAATGCAAGGTTTGCTGAATTCTGTGATGAACATGGTATAAATCACAACTTTTCTTCCCCTAGAACTCCACAACAAAATGGGGTTGTTGAAAGAAAGAACAAAACTCTTGAAGATATGGCTAGAACCATGCTTCTTTCTAGCAAACTACCCCATAGCTTCTGGGCAGAAGTAATAAACACTGCATGCTACATAATAAATAGATGCATGACCAGACCACTGGTAGAGAAAACTCCTTATGAATTACTTAAATGGAGAAAGCCCAACATATCCCACCTTAGAGCTTTTGGATGCAAGTGCTTTGTGCACAACAATGACAAAGATTCCTTAGGAAAATTTGACCCCAGAAGTGTTCAAGGAGTATTCTTGGGATATTCACCACATAGCAAAGCTTATAAAATATATAACAAAAGAACTATGTGTGTAGAAGAGAGTGTGCACGTTGTTTTTGATGAAACTAACACTCTTTCTGAGAGACAGGAACCAAAAGATGAGGAGCTTGGATTGGTCAGAAGCAATGAACAAACTGGAGCAAATATGGAAAATGGAACAGGTGATGGACCAGGTCCAACTACCCTAAGCAACATCACAGGGGGAACTCTACAACAAATTACTCTAGATCTTGGCCCTGAACCTGTTCCACAACAACAAGACATCATGGGATCATCTAGCCGTGAACAGTTGGTACTCAAACCACACAGATATCAAGGCTCTCACCCTTTTGAGAACATCGTAATGGATTTGACATCCAGAATCAAAACAAGATTTGAAACATTTGTGTGCATTTGATGCCTCTCTATCCTTGATCGAGCCAAAGAACATTGTTGAAGCCTTACAGGATGCTGACTGGGTAAATTCCATGCAAGAAGAGCTAAATCAATTTGAAAGAAGTCAAGTATGGCACTTGGTACCCAGACCACTAGACATATCAGTGATTGGCACAAAGTGGGTCTTCAGGAACATACTCGATGAAGATAGAACCGTTACAAGAAACAAGGACAGACTGGTTGTCCAAGGATATAGTCAAGAAGAGGGAATTGACTATGATGAGACCTTTTCTCATGTGGCAAGACTGGAGGCCATCAGACTTCTTATAGCATTTGCTGCACACATGGAATTCACTCTCCATCAGATAGATATAAAGAGTGCTTTCCTCAATGGCTATCTAAAGGAAGAAGTATTTTTCAAACAACCTCCAGGTTTTGAAAACAAGGAGACACCTGAACATGTATACAAGATTGACAAGGCCTTGTATGGACTCAAACAAGCACCAATAGCATGATATGACACGGCTATCTAAATTCCTGCTAGAACATGGATACAAACGAGGTAAAATTACAGTACCTTGTTCTTAAAGGAAAAAGGTAAGGATCTCCTGGTTGTGCAAATATATGTAGATGATATTATATTTGGGGCAACCTCTGAAAAATTGAGTAAGGAATTTTCTATACTTATGGGGAGTGAGTTTGAGATGAGTATGATGGGTGAGCTAAACTTCTTTTTAGGCTTGAAAATTAAGAAAAACTCAAATGGAACAATGATCCATCAACAAAAATATGTGAAAGAATTACTCAAAAGATTTAAAATGGAAGACTCAAAAGAAATTGACACCTCCATAGCCACAACTACAAAATTAGATGTGGATGAACCTGGTTCATCAATTGATCAAAAGCTATATAGAGGGATGATTGGATCTTTATTATATCTCATTTCCAGCAGACCTAATATTGTGTTCAGTGTAGGATTGTGTGCCAGATTTCAAGCAAATCCTAAGGAGTCCCATCTAACTGCAGTGAAGATAATTCTGAGATATTTGAAGGGCACCACTGATTTATGCCTTTAGTATCCTAAAGGTAGTAATTTTGACCTTATAGGATATGCTGATGCAGATTATACTGGTTTCCTGGTTGACAGGAAAAGTACTTCAGGCATGGCTCACTTTCTGGGCTCTTGTCTTGTGTCTTGGGCCACCAAGAAACAAAACATAGTAGCCTTGTCTACTGCTGAGGCTGAATATGTGGTTGCAGCCTCATGCTTTGCTCAATTGCTATGGATCAAGCAACAACTCATGAATTTTGGTATAGAGGTTGGATGCATTCCTATTTTCTGTGACAACACTAGTGCAATTAGTATGACGAAAAACCTAGTTCATCATAAGAGAACCAAGCACATAGATGTCAGACACTACTTTCTAAGGGATAACTATAAAAAAAGAATGATGTCAATCGAATTCTATGCTACTGACAAACAAATTGCAGATATCTTTACTAAAGCACTGAGTAGGGAGAATTTTGAGATAAACATGCTAAAATTAGGGATGATTAAGATCACCTAATTGAAAAAACAAAAATGAATTTTTTTTTGGCTAGAAAAACTAAAATAGGTAACTAACCAGACTAATCATTGCTCAGTATCATATTTTTAATTCCATACTCTCTTGCCATGTATTAATATGATTCTTTGATTACTAATGATGTTTATCTATCTTTGTAAATTGAGGAAAATTAAAGACTCTAACACGATGAACCTGGTTCATCGTTGATGGTTCATCTGACTGACAAGGTATGTGCTCATCACTATACACTTATTGAAATAATTATAGTCACACATGAGCAGGACTCTATCTATATTTGGTTCATTTCAAATCTTCAGTACTTATCCCAAAATGAACCTGTTTCAAAGAAGTCCCATCGAGCCTTAATTAGCCTAAATTTAGGGAGTCATAATCGTCTAATCACTGACACTCCTGCAGCGATTAGACTCCCACTTGACCAAGAATTACGCTCGTTGTACAATTAATATCCACACTTTTAAAAAGCCATCATTACTTCCTCTCTTTAAAAGCATAACCGTCGAACGAAGTTCATCATTCCTCTCAAACTAAAGTGATTAGCATTCTTCAATCCCAAAATCTTCATAACAATGTCTTCCACACCGCCCCTTGCTTCATCTTCTTCAACCACCCCTGATAACGGTGTCGGTCTTGAAGACACTGGATCTAATTCCCCATCAATACACAATTCACAATCTCCAACCAGGTCTTCAACCCATCAAAACCCTCCAATTCCTGAACCTATTCCCGAACCCACTCCTTCACCCAAATCAGTCCTAACCGTTAAACCAAGTCCCACTCCATCCCCCAGAAAACAAAGAGGGAAAATGTTGGCTAGAAAAATAGTTGCATCCGGTTCTCTTACCTTAAAATTTAATGAGAAACTTCAAGACAACAAGGATCAAGATTCTGAATCTTCTAGTGAGTCCTTCAAATCTGCAAATGAGGATGAAGCACCAGGTTCATCTGACACTGAAAAGGCAAATCTTGAAGTTGGGTCTGAAACTGAAATGGCTGAAAACAGGTTTATCTTGATTGGATCGATAGTGGATGTTGAGGTACCGGATAAGCGAAGAAAAATTGGGAAAAGTATACACATTGAGAGAGGAGAAGGGAGTTCAGAAAGGGGATCTGGGAAGGAAGGTGCCACTCTGTCTATTTGTGGCCCCGCTCCTGTGGTTGTTGAGGAAGGAGTCAAGGCTTTAGGGGGAAGCAATTCTGGGGAAGCAACAGCAGGTCTGGAAACTAATACCCCTATCCCAACCAAGAAGAAGCAACTCTGGGGAGTCCTACAATCCAAAAAAGAAGAGAACTACAAAATCCAAGAAAGCTAATACCCCTGTCCCAACCAAGAAGAGAAAAGCCTCTTCAACTAATCTCCTGCCCCTAAGAGTCGTGCTACTAGAAGCACTCTTAGGCAAAGTGAAGAAGAAATGGAGAAAGCTCTGAGAGAGAGCAAGAAGAAGAAAGCTACCAAGGGTAAGGCAAACGTTGGAGAGCCTGTTGAGGCAGTTCATGTTGATGACGATGAGATGGACCTGGTCCATCAGGAGGAGCAACCAACACAAGTTGAGGTTGAGACACCAAAACCCAAGAAAGCTAAGGCTTCTTCCAAGAAGTCAGCATTTGTGTCTGCCACACCCTCAACAGTTGCAAAGAGGACCAGGTCTGAGTCAAAGAAAGTAAAGATTGTTGATGATGAGGAATGGAGTTGAGAAGAAGCGGAAGTGTCTGGTGAGGAGACTGACAAACTCACAATGTTTGGGAATCGTACTATCTTGAAGGGGAAGATGTTTAGAGACCTTGAGGAGTCAGGGATGATTTTCTTGTTGGATACCTTAGATGTGCAAGGGTGGAAGGACATGGTTCTTCACCTTGAGGGCAGGCTGGCTAGGAATGAGCTGGTTGAATTTTTGGCCAACGCAGCTATCAAAGATGGAAGGGTATCCTCAAAGGTACAGGGTGTTGAGATTTCGTTTGATGCAAAAGAGTTGGGGGAAATACTGCATATCCCTTCTGAGGGTTATGATGACTACTCGAGGCAAAGGTGGCCTAGTCTGGATGGTTTTCCCTCAGCTCTTCAAATCACTAGGTTTTTCTGTGAGAATGAGCAAGAACTGGAGCCCAGGGCAGTGTTTAAGAGTGAGATGAGGCCTCAACACAAACTGTTCTTTGAGTTTGTGATCAAATTTCTTCTGCCTAGGCAAGAGCGAAGGCACATTGCCAGCTACATGGATCTCACACTCATGGAGTGCTTGTATAGGGGTAAACAGATCAATTGGGCTGCCTTCATCATCTAGCTCTTGGACAGGGTTGTGAATAAGGCCAAGGTACATGCTATACCTTATGGGTTTATCCTGACTGATGTGCTTGCTCACTTCAAGGTTCTAGTGAAGAAGGCTGAAATGGCAACTGCTAAGGACTACTTTGGGAAGAATACGCTGCTGACATCTAACTACATTGTGAACATTCCTGAGGATGAACCTGGTTCATCTAGGAAACTGCTTGTTAATAGCAAGGTTAGGACACTTGTGCAGGAAGGTGAGGTCAAGGATGCAGAGATCCTTCGTTTGAAAACTCTCCTTACAGAGGTTGAAGCTGAGCGGGATGCTCTCAAAGCTGAATTAGCCAAAGAAAAGGAGAAGAATGAGGGTGTGCTTCATCAAATGCTCTCCGTTCTTCTATCCAAGACCACAACCTCTGCCCATTTCCCAGCCTTAGGAGTCCAGTGCCTCCAAAAACCCCCCTCTATGATCCAGTTTGGGATTGTCTAATTCTGTTCTGCTTTTTGTTTTCTGTTTTGCTCATGGCTACGACTGTCTTTATTTATTTCTTGTGTATGGTGCCTGATCAAATATCCAATCAATGAATTTTGCTCTTTTGTTATTGATTTTGTCTCAGTTTCTTAAATAGCTTACATATTTTGTTTCTATTGATGATTAATGCTTTGCACCTGCAGTTGCCTCAATGGCCATGAGTAATTGTTAATATTCTGGTAAGTTTATCATTTTGAAACTTTTCGATAATGCCAAAAGGGGGAAGATATGTGCGTTTTAAAATTTCTTTTAAAAATTATTGTGAGGTTTATAACCTAATGAACCTGGTTTCTCCATGATAAATGCTTAATACTATAAAAAGTGTCTATGTTGGATTGAAGTATTTACAGGGTTAAGCACACAGAGTTTGTCATCATCAAAAAGGGGGAATTTATTAAATCAAGTCACTGCATGGTTTTGAAGATTCACAAATGACACCACAGTTGAAACAGGTCCATCAAGGTAAGCATTGTCAAGCATACCAGTTGGCACGCGAAGAGTCTATGCGCATGAGATAAACATCATATATGAACTAAGAGGATATATCCTAAGCGAAAAGGTTGCAAATTGATAAGGAGATGGACTTCGCATTCAAGTAGGACATAATCAAGATAAAGTAAGATCAAGAAAGTTGAGATAAACTCAAACTCTTCCACCAAGGAAGAGTTGCATTAGAATGATCAACAACATCTCAACTATTGATTCTATAAAGTGTTGA
The DNA here is from genome assembly GCA_005239495.1 of Nicotiana undulata. Taxonomy (NCBI): domain Eukaryota; kingdom Viridiplantae; phylum Streptophyta; class Magnoliopsida; order Solanales; family Solanaceae; genus Nicotiana; species Nicotiana undulata. The sequence goes on along the minus strand of ML252497.1, from coordinate 14,777 downwards.
AACATTCCTGCTGAAATTTCACGCTCAAACACATAAGTGAAATAAGAACTGAAAGAAAAATTACCAAAGCAATCTTGCTAGCAGTTCAAGTGAAGAATCCTTGTGCGACTCAAAAAGCTACTTGAACCAGCTCAAAGAACCTGTTCCATCTATTGTCTTTTGAGTCTTGTTGTTTATAGTAGGTGATTAAATATTGTATCTTTCAGCTTTATCTAGAAGCAAGTGTAATAGGTACACAGTGTTCAAGTTAGAGTTAACTTGAAGTTTGTCACAATTAGCTAGAGGCTAGTTTGCCACAAAGGGATTAGAGTTAGTCCTTAGGTTTACAAAGGAGTTTATTTTGTAAATGCTGTTTGGCTTATTCACATAGTGAAGAGTTTGGGAAAATCCTACTGGGAAGTAGGTCGTGGTTTTTTCACCTTTTGAGCCAGGTGTTTTTCAGGTAAAATTATTGTGTTCTTATATTTTTGCAATTATTTTTCCACAAACTGTAGAAGTTGGAACACCAAGAAGAACTGGGTTCTTCTCTAGAGACTGCACTTAAAAAACTGGACACCACACAAATCACCCCCCTATTGTGTGGTATTGACATATAAAACATCAGGTTTGATGCATATAAATCTTTTAATTGATTTATCTGCTTGATTATTTACTAATTAGCATTGAATTTGATCGCATATCCTTTTAACCACATTACAAATTTAATTGTTACTCGTATTTCGAGGTAAACAAAATGACAAAGGAAAGAAGAAAAAAAGAGAACGAATGTACGTAATAGTTACAAAAGAATGCAACACGTGGCCTCGATCCCATGACCTAAGGGAAGAAAATTAAGTCCTGGGCCAGTGTCCCCAAACAACCATTCATTATTCTGGGTGCCACTTAGCTTATTTATAGTGTTTTTTATATATACATACATATACCTACAAGGTTTCAACTGAGGTGCGCGGGTGGCGTACCACCCACTTCCTCCTTAGTAGATCCGCCTCTGCTTTTAAACCCCACGACATATTATAGAAGTACATAGTTGTATGCCAAACACTATTACAAAATGACCAATGAAAGGTCTCATTTATATTAAGGATTCAACGTCCAAAATCGCTATTTTTAGATGTACAATGAATTTCCTCTCTACATACTTTAAGAGGAAGGTTATTCCGAACATAAATATAGATTTTATGGGTAAATATACAATGTCTTAGAGTTACAAGACCAAGGATGTGATGACTAACAAGAAGATGGTCTTGATTTTTATAGAATGAAACATGTTGAAAGGATAAAGAAGAAGCTGGTTGCATTATTTTTAGCCAAAAAGAAGAAAGAAAATAATATTATATATATATATATATATATATATATATATATAAATATATATCATATTAAAAGCATGAATGCCCTTAGGGAAATGTCATTGGCCTTTATTGCCTTTTAAAAATAGAGTTCACACTATACAAAATAGTCATTTAACTATTTTCTTTTTATTTAGGGATAATGATTTAGTTATTTACCTAATATTTAGGAATTCAAAACCAACCAAATTTTGTCTATTAAATTCTTCCTTATTTGAACTGTGTAAAAAGTCCTAATATAAATTTTCCCCTTATTTGAATTATTTAAAGTAAATATAAAGTACACATATCCCAAAGAAAATCTTATAATGCATAAGTTATGTCCAGACGAATTCAAGGTTTGAATATCACGACCCAAAACTCAACCTGTCATGATGTCGCCTATCATGATATTAGGAAAGCCGTCAACTCAGACAAACCAACACTTTCAGATTTAAAATATACTAAAAACAATTTTAAATAAATAGAAATCTCATAAACCTAGATACACTGTCACAACCCGATAGAGAAGTATTCCCAAAACCAGGGTGTCACTGAGTACATGAGCATCTATACAATGTAAAAGTCTGAAACACTTTTTAAACTGAAACTGAATAAGCAAATCTGAGGGATAGGGGAGGAGAGTAGAGGTCTGCGGACGCCAGGGTAGCTATCTCGAAAATCTTCGAATGACTGACAATTCTGAGAATCAACAACCACCCATGTCCGAAAATACCTATATCTACACACGAAGTGCATGGTGTATCCTGAGTACAACCAACTCAGTAAGTAACAAGTCTAACTAATAGGTTGAAAGTAGTGACGGACTTCACATGTATAGTTTAATTATAGAAATAAAATACAGAAAGGTAGACATGCTTCCAAAGTTAACAGTTAATGCTCAAACAGGTAAGATATGTCAAGTTTAATTGAAACAATATATGGTACATATCAATATCCACATGTCAGTTATTTATGCCAACTGAAGTACAAAACATTGATGAAATCATATGCGTATTCTTAGAGTATCAATCACTAAGTCCGCACATTCACTCATTCCTCATAGGCTCTCCATCCTCACAATCACTCAATCCTCTCAATCGCTCAGCACTCTCACTCGCACTCGGTATGTACCCGCGTTCACTGTGGGTATGCAGACTCCGGAGGGGAAAATCTAACCCAAGCTCTACAATAAGCCAATCATGGAGTGAATTAATAAGCCATATCTCATACAAAGCCTCATATGGAGCCATCTGAATGCTCGATTGGTAGCTGTTGATGTAGGCAAACACTTCGAGCGGCAAAAACTAATCCCATGAACCTTCGAAATCTATGTCACAAGGGCGTAGCATATCCTCCAATATCTAAATAGTGTGCTCAGACTGTCTATCCGTCTAAGGGTGGAATGTTGTACTCAACTCAACCTGTGTGCCCAACTCTCACTTTACCGCTCTAAACAATTGCGATGTAAACTGTGTGCCCGATCTGAAATGATGGACACTGGCACACCGTGAATGTGAACAATCTCGCGGATGTAATTCTCATCCAACCACTCCGAAGAATAGGTAGTCCCAAGTGGAATGAAATTTGCGGACTTGTTCAACCGATCCACAATCACCCAAATAACATCAAACTTTCTCGAAGTTCGTGGGATCTCAACTACAAATCCACGGTGATACACTCCCATTTCTACTCCAGAATCTTGAGCCTCTGAAACAATCTACCAGGTCTCTAATGCTCATTATTCACTTGCTGATAATTTAGGCACCGAGCTACAAATCCCACGATATCCTTCTTCATCCTCCTCACCAATAATGCTGCCGCAAGTTTTGTTACATCTTTGCGGTACCCGGATGGATTAAATATCACGAACTATTAGCCTCCTCAAGGATCAAATTATGTAGCCCACCTACATTAGGCACAAAAATCCGTCCCTGCATCCTCAACACCCTATATTAGAGAAGACCCTCGCTTCTTGAAGTTGGTCAGGTAGGCCATCATTACAAGGTAAATGATACTTGTTCTTGATTAAACTTTGTTCAACTGCCTATAGTTGATGCACATCCGCAAAGTACTATCCTTTTTCTTTACCAATAGAACCAGTGCACCCCAAGGCGATACACTAGGACTAATAAACCCTTTATTAATCTCTTTCAATTCCTTCAACTCAGCTCGTGCCGTATGATACGGAGGAATAGAAATGGGCTGAATGTCTGACACAAAATCAATACCCTAATCAATGTCCCTGTTGGGTGACATGCATGTCCGATCTGTAGGAAATACATTCAAAATTCTCGCACCACCAGAACAAAATTAATAATAGGGGTATCAGCACCAACATCTCCCACAAAAGCCAAATATGACAAACACCCCTTCCCAACTATCTGTTGGGCCTTTAGAAAAGAAATTAACCTGGTGGGAACATAATCTAGAGAACCTCCCCATTCGATCATTGGCGACCCTGGCATCGCCAACGTCAGAGTCTTAGCGTGATAATCCAGAATAGCATGACATAGAGACAACCAATCCATACCAAAAATCACGTCAAAATCGACCATACTAAGCAACAAGAGATCAACTTTGGTCTCTAATCCCTCAATAGTCACTGCACACGACCAATATACAGGGTCCACAATAATAGTATCGCCCACCAGCTTAAAGTCATGAAAAGGTGAAACTAAGGACTCACGAGGCCTATCCAAATAACGAGTAAAATAGAATGATATATAGGAATAAGTAGAACAAGGGTAAAATAATGTGGAACCATCTCTGTGGCACACTGAGACAATACTTGTGATCACTTCATCTGAAGCAACAACATCTGGCCTGGTATGAATAACATAGAATTGGACCTGACCACCACCTAATCGGCCTCCCTCTCTAAGGAGACCTCTAGTTGCCTAGGCACACCCCGAGCTGGTTGTGCGTGTGGTGAAGTAACTGGTGCAGAAGTCATAGCCTGACCCCTCCGCTAAACAGGACCTCCCAGGTGACAAGGACACTGTCTCCACATATGCCCAAATTCCGGGCACTCAAAGAAAATCCCCGCTGGTGGTTGGGGCTGAATCGAGCCCTAAGTACTCGAGTAACTACTAGAAGGACCTGACACAGATGAACCCTGAACCAATGGAGCACGAGATAAACTCTAAGCTGGGAGAGCACTGAGAGATGATTGACCCGGCTGAGCAGTGTACGAACAATGGCTAGCTGATGCACAACGATGAACTTGATGAGCCATCTGAGCGGGCCTATAAGGACGACCCCTACTATGGTAGGATTTCCTACGGAAGGAACACCACTGAAACCACCCGAACCACAAGGCCTCTTGGCCTCCCTCTCCTCACGCTCCTGACTAAGGACCATCTCTCGCTGCCGAGCAATATCAACCACCTCATCGAACCAAGCACCAGATACACTCTCCCGAGTCATAGAAAATCGCAAATAATAGTGGAGGCCATCAATGAACCTCATAATCCTCTCCCTTTGAATGGGAACCAACCAAACAGGCGTGACGAGCCAACTCATGCCATGAAGAACGGATAACTCATTTCATGAAAGTGGTGCAACACCGACTGGCCTGCTCCTCTCATAGGCCTCCCATCATCAAAAGGTAGTCCCTGATAACTAAAGCGTAATAAAGGAGACTCCACTAGTATCTAGAATACCCGCCATGTGAAGAATTTGCTGGAACCTATCCATGAAGTCACGGGCTTCGTTTGACTCAGCCCCACTAAATGATTGAGGCCTGAGCCTCCCAAATCTCTCTAGCCTCTTTAGCTCCTCATCAATCATAATAGGACCCACCTGGCCCTGAGCAACTACAACCGGCTGGGCTGGTAGTACCCCTAGTGTATGAAATCCCTTCATCACCTACTCTGGATTAACGGCGGCGGGAGTCTGAGTACCTTCCTCAGCTTGAGAAGTAGTTGGCACGGTCTGAACAGAAACCACTTGAGTAAGACAAGTGCAAACTGTCAATATCTGAGCCAAAGCCTCCTAAAAGCTTAGAATCACAAGGGGCACAACTGGTGCCTGAGCTGGCTCCGCTGGCTCAATCATATCTAGAACTTGCTCCTGATCTTGAGCAATTGGTGGATATGCAGGTGATGGACTAGCTTCTGTACGAGCTGCACATCGGCCCCAACCGCGGCCCTTGCTGGTGGTACGGGTGGCTATCTGTCCGGTCTAGTGGCACATGTCCTTTCCATATATGAGAGAATATAATAATAGAAGTTTACTTCCCGGAATCAAAAAATTTGCACGACAAGAATACAAGAATGTGATTCGGGGTTTCATACCCTCATAACCGAGCTTAGAAGTGTTACTTACCTCAAACCGTGCAAATCTCTACTCCAATAAATCCTTTCCTCATGAATCGGTCTCCGAATGACTCGAATATAGCCACAAACAATTTGATACAATAAACACGAGCTAAAGGATTCAATTCCATATGAAAATACTAATTTCTTAATCAAAAGTCAAAAAGTCAACTCAAAAGTCGACCCCCGAGCCCACGTCTCGGAATCCAATAAATGTCACAAAAGCTAGAAGCCCACTCAACCACGAGTCCAACCATACCTAATTTACCAAATTCTGACCCCAAATCGTCACTCAAATCCCCAAATTAACTCTCCAAATCCCTAGGCTCAAACTTCGAAAATTCAACCTAAAAAACACACGAAATGGGTGTTAAATACAAAAGAGAAACAAGATTATTGAATAAAAATGATCACAAGTGACTTACCTCAAGAAACCCTTCGAAATCCCTCTAAAATATTGACTTAGTCTGAGTTTGCAAAGTACAAAATGAGAAAAATCACGAAACCCTAATATTTAATAGCTGCCTAGTGCCTTCGTACCTTCGGGGCAACTATCCGCACATGCAAAATCGCTTTTGCAATAAGAGTTCCACTTCTGCAGAAGTCATTTAAGTTAACAGGATTCGCACCTACGCTCTAAGTTTCGCACCTGCTGATGCGCTTCTGCGGACCCTCGATCCGCTTATGTGAAGACCCTTCACACCTGCATCATACCCCATGCCAGCCCAACTCCACTTCTACGCTACATCACCCGTACCCACGGCGTCGCACATGCGAACAATCCTCTCGCAGGTGTGATCACACCAGAAGGCTCTAAGCTTCAGCAATGCATTTTGTCTCATTTCGATCTATTAACCATCTGAACTATAATCGAGTCCCCCGGGCCCTCAACCAAACACACCAAGAAGTCCGAAAAAATGATACGAACTTAGTCAAGCCCTAAATCACATCAAACAAGATAAAAATCACGAATCGCACCCCAATTCAAGCCTAATAAAAGCTAAGGAATTCCAACTTCTAACGCCAAAACCTATCAAATCAAGTCCGATTGACCTCAGATTTTGCACACAAGTCATAAATGACACACCAGACCTACTCCAACTTCCGGAACCAACTCCGAGGTTTGTAACAACACAGTCAACTCTCGGTCAACTTTTCAATTTCCAAAACTTCTAATTTTTCCAACTTTCTCCATTTCAAGCTTAAATCAACTATTCAAATTACTATCTGGACACACTCCTAAGTCCAAAATCACTCAACGGAGCTATCAGAACCATCAAAACTCCATTCCAGAGTTATTTACTCATAATTCCACATCTGATCAAACTTTTCAACTTAAGCTTCCATTCTTGAGACTAAGTGTCTCAACCTTTAGGGCTATGTACGTAGGAGGTGACGAGAGTTCGTGCACAACTACTAATTATGCTTAAGTCTATGTAGTTTAAGACCCAAATTATGAAATACTTGTATTTTTTGCACTCTACTTGTTAATTAGGTTCTTAAATTATATTGAAACTTGCTAAAGGATTCATAAAGACCGAATTTAACTTACTCTGAGTTTTAGCGGGTTACTTGACCGTTAATAGAAATTGTACTTCCTTGTGTATTAGTCTTGTGATAACTTTTAAATTGGATGTTCATAGAATATTCTCTCTTCTTGTGGAGTGGGTCGAACGCCTCAGTAGTATAATAGATGCATATATGGTTCTTGCCGCTCGACCCCCGGTAGTATACACATTATTCTGGATTGCGTCGTACGACCTCAACATTAATCGTGCGTGATAATGCATCGAGCCCGAATAAACTTGATATTATTTTATGACTTAGGAGGTTATAATTTATTTAATGTTATGAAATTGTTGAAGTTAGCATGTGCCAATTGGAGACTCTTAAATTGACTATCAGCAAAAGAACCATTTGTTCATTGCTGGTTATTGTGTTATTTTTATTATTCATGTATTCCATGCATATGTAGAATTTTTGTATTTTATTATTGGCCTATAGTAAGTGTCGATGTCGAACCCTTGTCACTACTTCATCGAGGTTAGACAGGATAATTACAAGGTACATGTTGTTTATGTACTCACACTACACTTCTACACTAATCGTGCAGGATCTAAGGCAGGTGCATCTAGCGTTCGTTCAGGCGCGCACCCCCCTCATCCTGAGGCATAGTGGTGACCTCAAATAGCCCCTTTTAGCCTTCTTCAATTGGCGTGCGTAGTTCTTGTCTTTTTTCGAAAGACTTTTATGTGAAAAATTGATTAAAATGTTAATTCGTGCCTTAAAAATTCTCTGAGTTGACTTCGGTCTATGTTTTGTGAAAATGGACCCAGATTCATGTTTTGACGGTCCCCGTGGGTCTGTACCATTATTTGGGACTTGGTCTTATACCCGTAATCGAATTCGGAGGTCCCTAGCTTGAGTTATTGCAATTTGTTGAAAATTTGATGTTTAAAGGTTTAAAGAATATATGAATTTGACCGATGTTTGACTTTGTTGATGCCAGGTCTGGATCTTGGTTCTGGAACATGGTATAGTTCTATTATTGTATTCATGACTTGTCTGCAAAATTTGGTGCAAAACAGAAGTGATTTAACGTGATTCGGACGTCTAGTTGAAAAATCGCAAGTTCTTAAGTTTTATTGAAAATTTCATTCGTTTTGGTGTTATTTTGGTGTAATGATCGTGCGAGCAAATTCATATAATGTTTTTGGACTTGTGTACATATTTGGTATGGAGCTCCGAGGGCTTGGGTGAGTATTGGATAGGCTACAGATTGTTTGAACTTAAAAAATTCTAGTTTCCTTTAGCTACTACTGTCACCTGGAGTTTCCTTCTTCTCGATTGCGAAGAGTAATCTGGGCTGGTGAGGGAAATTACCCTACGCGAACGCAAGGCTATGGACACGAACACGGAGCGGTGGGGGATTGCCCTTCGCAAACGTGTCCACACCAACCCGAACGCATAACTTTGAGAGGCGGGGGCTGAGAGTTGAGGTTACTCTACACGAACGCAAGCCTATGCTTGCAAATGCGGAGGTGGGGCGGAATAAACCTTCGTGAACGCATGGAGTTTCTTGCGATCGCGTAATCCATATGGGCAGTGCTCTTCACGAATGCGTCAGGTTTCACGCGATCCCGATGAACACCAGACGCCTAGTGATTTAAATGTTTCAAAAATGGGATTTCACCCATTTTTCATAAATTTCCATTCGAGCTCAGCCTAAAGGGAATTTTGAAGGGAATACTCATTACCAATTCATGGGTTTGCATACTTTAACTCATTTCCTTCAATTTCTAACATCACCCATTAATTTCTAGTCATACTCTTTGTTCTTCCATAGTAGAAAACATGGGATTTAGGAAGACTATGGGAGGGGGGTATGCAAATTCGGGATTCAGACCTCAATCTGGGGCCGGATTTCAAAACTAATTACAAAATTGGGCTCGGGGGAGAATGGGAAAAATGGTTTTTGATCCAAACCTTGGGTTTTTATCAAGTGGGATCGGGGTTGACTTTTTTTTGGGGAAAAGTTTAAAAATCCTGTCTTTATGTATTGTAGTTGATTCCCTTCGCATTATTTGACGTTATCGAGTCGAGTGGTTTGGAGGAGGATTCTAGAGGAAAGCCTCCGGTAGAGCTATGAATTGGTTGCAGAGTGAGGTAAGTGTGAGGTTTAACCTTGATTCGATGGAATTAGGAACCCTTGAATTATTTGATATGTGAAATTTATGTGTGTGGCGTTATTGGCCTTAAATGACTTACTTGTACCCGTAGTTGTCATTTATTAAATTGTCTTGCTGTTTGGTATTCATTATAGTGGATTCTTAACTTGAGACGTTCCTTTATGTTTCTGCTTCATATCCATTACTCGTATAGGACTATTGTGATTTAAGTTGTTAAATTAAATGCACTTATTGATTTATTCATACTGTACGGTAGAATCAGATTTCGCGCCCCAACATGTGGAATAAGGGTGGTTTGATATGGCAAAATAAGGGTGAATTTATATTGATACGGCGGGATCGGTTGCACGCCGCAAAAGGTGAAGTAAGGGCAAATTGATACTGATTCTTATTATATGGTGAGATGGGGTTGCGAGCCACAACATATATTTATTTATTGTTGTTGGTATTATTACGGTGGAATAAGGAAGGATTATGTACTACGATGGGATCGGGTTGCGCGCCGCAACCGTCTATGTGCTTCTATTTCCATATCGTGTTGTGTTGGGTTCGGTATTTTCATACGAGATTCTAAGGATTGGTATTTCTGGCATTTACTGGTTTTCTTTCGGAGGTTGAGTTATTTTCATGTATTAACTGCTTTAATTTGTCTCTACATTTTCTTTTCTGCCATTATGTTATACTGCATACAGGTTACTGTAAGTGACTGCCCTAGCCTCGTCACTACTTTGTTGAGGTTAGGCTTGGCACTTAAAGAGTACATGGGGTCGGTTGTACTCATACTACACTCTGTACTTTTTGTGAAGATTTTGGAATTGGTCCCAGCAACGGTTCATAGATTGCTCAGGTCAGTGATTAAGTGGAGACTTGAGGTACAGTTGTCCGACGTCCACATCGCCAAAACTCCCCTTCTGTTATTTCTAGTTGTGTACTTTCTTTTAGATAGCTTTATATTATTACTTAGACCTTTACGTGTACTATTCTAGAAGCTCGTGCAGTTGTGACACTTGATCTAGGGTGGTATTAGGTATTTCAGTTGATATGACTTCCGCACTTTACCTTAGATTCATTGTCGTTATTTTAGCTTATTTATTATCACTTAATTTGAACTGTTAAAAATGGGAAAATTATTCTAAAGTTGGCTTGCCTAGCAAGTGTAATGTTAGGCGCCATCACGGTCCCGAGTGTAGGATTTTTAGATGATGACAAGTTGGCATCAGAGCACTAGGTTGCCTAGCTCTCACGAGTCACGAGCAGGCTTAGTAGAGCCTGTAGGATCTGTACAGAGACGTCTGTACTTATTTTTCAGAGGCTATGGAGATTAGGAACTGTTGAACCAAGTCACTGCATGATTTTGAAGATTGACAAATGCCTACCCAGTTGAACTAGGTCCATCAAGGCAAACATAATCAAACAGACCCATTGGCACAAGAAACGTTCATGCACAGGAGATAAACATGATATGTGAATTATCTGTGAACCAAGAGGTTGTCTCTTAAAGTGAAAAGGTTGCAAATTGATAAGAAGATAGAGTTCGATTTCAGCAAGGACAGAAACAATCGAGGAAGTTGAGATAAATAAAAACTCTTCCACCAAGGAAGAGTTGCATTAGAACTGAACAACAACATCTCAACTACTGACTCTATAAAATGTTGAAGTATTCCTGCTGAAGAATTTACGCACAAAGACAAAAGTGAAACAAGAAATGAAAGCAAAATTACCAGAGAATTATTTCATGCAGAATCCTTGTGCGACACAAAAGCTACTTGAACCAGCTAGAAGAACCAGTTCCATCTGTTGTCTTTTTGAGTCTAGTTTGTTGTAGTAGGTGATTTCATATTGTATCTTTCAGCTTTATCTATAAGCAATTGTAATAGGTACACACTGTTCAAGTTAGAGTTAACTTGAAGTTTTTCGCAATTAGATAGAGGCTAGTTTGTCACAAAGGGATTAAAGTTAGTCCTTAGGTTTACATAAGAGTTTATTTTGTAAATGATGTTTGGCTCATTGTCATAGTGAAGAGTTTGGGAAAATCTTACTGGGAAGTAGGTCGTGGTTTTTTCACCTTTTGAGCCAGGTATTTTCCACGTAAAATTGTTGTGTTCTTTAAATTCTGAAATTACTTTTTCGCAAACTGTAGAAGTTGGAACACCAAGAAGAACAAGGTTCTTCTATAGAGACTGCACTCGAAAATTGTACACCACACAAATCACCCCTCCTCTTGTGTGGTATTGACGTATAAAACATCAATTGGCATCAGAGCAGGTTATCCTTGAAAAGGCTAACTCCTTGGAAAAGATCAAAATGAGTGCACCACCTGGAAACTGGGAGAGTCAATCAACTGCAAGGCCACCACTCTTTAATGGCCAGTATTACTCCTGGTGGAAGAACAGGATGAAGGACTACTTGATTGGAGAAGACTATGAACTCTAGGACATAGTCACTAATGGTCCTCTAGCCACCATGAAGAAGACTGTTGAAGGAGTAGATGTACCAAAAACTAGGGTTGACTGCACTGCTGAGGATCTGAAGAAATGGGAGAAAAATGCTAAGGCCAAAAAGTGGCTAGTTTGTGGACGAGGTCCAGACGAGTATAGTTGGATTCAAAGCTGCACCACTGTAAAAGAAATCTGGGATACCTTACAAGTAGCCCATGAAGGAACACCTCAAGTAAAAAGATCAAAAGGAACTCTACTATACTCTCAGTATGAAAACTTTATTATGAAAGAAGGAGAGACAATCCAAGAGATGTACACAAGGTTCACAACTTTGACAAATGAACTTAAGTATCTTGGTAGAGTCATTCTTGAAGAGTACAGGGTAGAGAAGATCCTGACAAGGGTCTTACCAATTTCTTGGGAAAGTAAAATCACTGCTATCCAGGAATCCAAAAATATGGCAATCCTCAGATTGGACGAGCTAATTGGAAACCTTACTGCCTATGAACTCAGAAGGCACACAATGAAAATGGATGCTCCAAAGAAGGAAATGAGTCTAGCATTGAGAATCACTAAGGGAGTAGATCTGGAGGAAGACGAGATGGCCATGATGACCAAAGAATTCAGAAACTTTCTCATAAGGAAAAAGGGCATCTCCAGAGGTGGAAACTACAACAAAGCAAAAGCTCCAGAAAGGCCAACCAACGAGGGATGCTACAAGTGTGGAAAGACTGACCACCATATCAAGAACTGTCCTCAGTGGGAAGTGGAATGGAAAAAGGAGAGATTTGAAAGAAGGAACAGGAAGTAGGAACTGGTCCAACCCAAGAAAACCACAACAAAAGCTATGGTTGCTTCTTGGGGGGAAAGTTCAGATGAAGAATCAAAATATGGTGAGAATGAAGAACATGCGCTCATGGAGATTAGAGAATCTGATGAGGAATCATATGAAGAACCAGAGGTTCAAGTGAGAGGAAGCAGCCAAATTTGGTATTTGGACCTGCTCAAAGCATATAACAGGGAACAAGGAACAATTCCTTTCACTTGAAAACCTCAAAGGAGGAAATGTATCCTTTAGAAATGGAAAGAAAGGTGAAATTATTGGGGTTGGTAAGGTAGGTAAGGATGAAACACGTTCCATCGAACGTGTGTACTTGATAGATGGCTTGAAATACAGCTTGATTAGTGTGTCACAATTGTGTGACAGAGGTAACCTGGTTGCTTTCACTTTCACAAAATGCTTTGTGATTAATCTGCTTACTGACAAGATTGTTTTGCAGGGAAAAAGAATGAATAACATCTATGTCATAGACTTTTCCACGCTGTCTGAAAATGAACTCACTTGCTTAAGTGTGTTGGACATTGATCCCCTCCTTTGGCAAAAACGACTTGGTCACGCGAGTCTAAATCAGCTTAAAAAATTAGTCTCTAAGGACTTAGTGGTAGGGCTTCCTAACATTAAGTTCAAGGAAGACAAAGTTTGTGAGGCATGTGCAAGGGGGAAACGGGTAAAATCCTCTTTCAAAAGCAAGAAAATGGTCAGTACCACCAGGACGTTGGAACTGGTTCATATGGACCTTTGTGGTCCTATGAGAACTCTGAGCAGATGTGGTAAGAAATATGTAATGGTGCTAGTTGATGATTACTCAAGGTTCACTTGGACCTTATTTCTGACATCTAAAGATGAAGCATTTGATATGTTTACTTCATTTATAGAAAAACTCAAAAACAGTTAGGAAATCAACTAGCATCAATAAGATCTGAGCTTGGTACTGAATTTGAGAATGCAAAGTTTGCTGAGTTCTGTGATGAACATGGTATAAATCACAATTTTTATGCCTCTAGAACTCCACAACAAAATGGGGTTGTTGAAAGAAAGAAAAGAACTCTTGAAGATATGGCTAGAACCATGATTCTTTCTAGCAAACTATCCCACAGCTTCTGGGCAGAAGCAATAAACACTGCATGTTACATAATAAATAGATGCATGACCAGGACACTGGTAGAGAAAAATCCTTATGAATTACTTAAGGGGAGAAAGCCCAACAAATCCCACGTTAGGGCTTTCTGATGCAAGTGCTTTGTGCACAACAATGGCAAACATTCCCTAGGCAACTTTGATCCCAGAAGTGATGAGGGAGTATTCTTGGGATATTCATCACATAGAAAAGCTTATAAAGTATATAATAAAAGAACCATGTGTGTAGAAGCGAGTGTGCATGTTGTCTTTGATGAAACACACACTCTTTCTGAGAGACAGGAACCAGAAGATAAGGAGCTTGGACTGGTCAGAAGCAGTGAACAAATTGAAGCAAATATGGAAGATGGAACATGTGATGGACCAGGTCCAACTACCCCAAGCAACATGACAGGGGGAACTCAACAGCAAACTACTCTGGACCTTGGCCCTGATCCTGTTTCACAACAACCAGACACAGTGGGATCATCCAGAAGTGAACAGTTGGTGCTTAAAACACACAGATATCAGAGTTGTCACCCTCTTGAGAACATCAAAACAGATTTGACATACAGAATCAAAACAAGATCCTCTTTGAAAAATCTGTGTGTGTTTGATGCATTTCTATCCTTGATCAAACCAAAGAACATTGGTGAAGCCTTATAGGATGCTGACTGGGTAAATGCCATGCTAGAAGAGCTGAATCAATTTGGAAGAAGTCAAGTATGAAACTTGGTACCCAGACCACTAGACAGATCAGTGATTGGCATAAAGTGGGTCTTCAGGAACAAACTCGACGAGGATATAGTCAAGAAGAGGGAATTAACTATGATGAGACCTTTGCTCCTGTTGCAAGACTGGAGGCAATGATACTTCTTATATCATTTGCTGCACACATGTAATTCACTCTCCATCAGATGGATGTAAAGAGTGCCTTCCTCAATGGCTATCTAAAGGAAGAAGTATTTGTAAAACAGCCTCCAGGTTTTGAATGCAAGGAGTCACTTGACCATGTATACAAACTTGACAAAGCTTTGTATGGACTC
>ML252494.1:419-50314 GCA_005239495.1 Nicotiana undulata | reverse complement strand
TCAGAGCATCTCATCCCGCCATACAGGAGACTCGAGGTAGACCCGCAGACGTTCGTGGGCCGTGACGTCACCTTCTACTTTCCACATTTCAGCTCTGTCTTATTTTGTATTTCAGAGACAGTCGTATGTATTTATTTCAGACCTTTTGTTGTAGTAACCTCTTAGATAGTCCGTGAGTACGTGACACCAAATCTGGGATTTTTTTATGAGTTTCATTTCGAAAATGCTATGTTGCACTTTAGTTATCTTGTTCTTATCTGTTGTTAATACGTTTTTAATTACTTCAAACGTTGGCTTGTCTAGCGGGTTCAACGTTAGACGCAGTCATGGCCCGAAGGTGGGATTCTGGGTCGTGACACTTACTTACATAGTAAATTGGTGATTGTTTACCTTTGTCTTCCCTTACCAATACTGCATTTACGACAATTTCTGCACGGACAAGATAGACATACAGCCTTTCCCCCTCTTTTAGCTTTGATAGCAGCGGGGTTTTTGATAGGTAGGCCTTCAGATCCTTGAGAGCGTGTTAACATTCCTCAGTCCATTCAAACTGATTCTATTTTTTAAGAACTGAAAAGAATCTAAAACTTTTCTCTTAGGACCTAGAAATAAATCTTCCCGGGGCTGCAATTCTGCCTATTAGTCTTAGAACTTCTTTTTTATTTGTAGGTATATCAGGTATTTCTTAGATAACTTTAATTTGAGCAGGATTTACTTCTATTCCTCTATTTGACACAAGGAAACCTAAAAACTTACCTAATTCTACGCCAAAGGCGCATTTTTCTGGATTCAATTTCATATTATACCTGCGTAAAAGTTTGAAGGTATTTGAAAGATGCTGGAAATGTTCTTCCGCTTGTGTTGATTTCACCAGCATGTCATCGATGTAAAATTCCATTATTTTTCCTAGATGTTCCTGGAACATCTTGGTCACAAGCCTTTCGTACGTGGCTCCAGCATTTTTCAGGCGAAAATGCATGACTTTGTAGCAATAAGTCCCCCTGTTTGTAATAAAGGAAGTTTTTTCTTTCATATGAGGGATCCATTTTGATCTGGATATAACCATAGTATGCATCTAGAAAGCTTAACAATTCATGACCTGCAGTGGCATCAATCATTTGATCTATGTGCGATAATGGAAATGAATCTTTAGGGCATGCTTTATTTAAATCCGTATAATCTACGCATACTCTCCATTTACCATTCTTTTTGGGCACCACCACTGTATTGGCTAACCAATTAGGGTATTTTACCTCACGTATTGAACCAATTTGCAAGATTTTTTGTACCTCTTCGTCAATCACTTGGTTCTTGAATGGTCCCTGCTTTCTTTTCTTTTGTTTGACAGGTACAAAGGATGGATCATCATTTAGCTTATGAGTCATCACTTCCGGCGGGATACCTGTCATGTCTGAATAGAACCATGCATAGCAATCAGTATTAGTTTTTAAATAATCAATTAACTTACCTTTTCGGTTGGGTCTTAGCCTCGTGCCTATGTGAACTTTCTGTTCAGGCTTTTGTTCAGACAATGGAATAGCTTTGAGCTCTTCCGTGGTTGTTTTGATGTGTTCATCTTTTTCTGGATCCTAAATGACATCGGGTCTGGAATCCATGTCTGCATGGTTTGAAACACCTCCCGGGGTGACTTGATTCACCTTCTCATGACTATTTGTTCCTTTTTTAATAATAGTTCCTTCCATACGTGTTTGGGTAATAATTTCTTCCGTACCTATTTGAGCAACAATTTTCTCCGTACCTGTTTGAGCAACTATTTTCTCCGTACCTATTTGAGCAACAGTTTTCTCCGTAGCTTTTGATTTTTCTGCTTCCTCTTTATTGACATAGTGTCCCACGGAATTTATATTCCTTGAGGTTTTTTGATCGCCTCGAATCTGTTGAATTCCCTATTTAGAAGGGAATTTAATTACCTGATGCAAGGTAGATGGTATCGCCTTCATGTCGTGTATCCATGGCCTCCCCATGATTACGTTGTAGGCCATGTCAGTATCAATGACTTGGAACCGAGTATTTTTGATTACTCTTTCTGCATAAGTACTAAGTTCAATTTCCCCTTTTGTTATTATAGCAGAGTTGTCAAAACCAGATAATGCTCGTGCTCTTGGGATTACTTGATCCTCCATTAACATTTCTT
Organism: Nicotiana undulata; assembly: GCA_005239495.1. Classification (NCBI taxonomy): domain Eukaryota; kingdom Viridiplantae; phylum Streptophyta; class Magnoliopsida; order Solanales; family Solanaceae; genus Nicotiana; species Nicotiana undulata. Next base: position 48,159 of record ML252494.1, on the reverse strand, counting down.
CCACAACTCTTGATAGGATAATTTAACTGAGCTACATGGATCAATCAACACTCTTTTTACGTTAGTTTCATGTATAAGTAAGGATATTACCAGTGCATCATTGTGTGGAAGAATTAATTCGCTGGTATATGCATCATCGAATGATATATTTTCTGCTTCCAAGTCTTCACGAATCCGCTTCCCATGTGTAATTGTGACTTTTGTGGTTCTTTTGCAGATTACTCAGTTCACCTCCTCACCTCCATGTATCACGTTGACCGCTCCTCTTGGAGATGGTAGTTTTGGGGGCTCCTGCCTATTCTTCATATATGCATGTTTACCTTTTTCACTAAATAGTTCTATTAAATAGCCTATTTTAATAATTGTTGTACCTCACCTTGCAACAATCTGCAATCCGAAGTTCTGTGTCCATGATCGTTATGGAATTCACACCAGAAGTCTGGATTTCTTCTATTTAGGTTAGACCTCATTTCTTTAGGCCACCTGACTTTATCGCCCATATTTCTCAGTATTGTGATTAGTTCAGAAGTACTTACATTGAAGTTGTGATCTCCAACTCTTATACTACCTCTGCTTCGTTCATCGCAATCCTTTCTGGATCTTGATGAGGATGAGCCCATATCTCTGTTTGATGGTCTATATTCTGACCGGGCGTATTCAAATCTGGGATGATTTTCTCGTCCCGAAGGTCCCATATAAGGGTCGTACCTGTTTTTACCTGTCCTTTTTTCTGGCTAGGAGCATCTGAAACTAGTGTGATCTCCAGCCCTTGTTTGGGCGATGGTGTCCTCTTCTATATGTAACTTGGTACTATACCTGTTATAGACATCGTTCCATGTCGTACCTGGGAATTCTCTCAGGATTTCCTTGAGTCTTCTCGTGGCTTCTCAGCTTTTATCATTTAAATTGCTTGTAAATGCCATGGCTGCCCAATTGTCAGGTACCCTTGGTAACAACATCCTTTCTTGTTGAAACCTGTCATGAAGTAGCTCCGTGTCTCCTTGTTTTATTTTAAATATGTCCTCCATTCTTTTTTCGACTTTTTGCGCATCGGAATGCGCTTTTATAAAAGAATCTGCAAGCTCAGCAAAAGAATCAATAGAATTTTCATGGAGAAGAGAATACCGGGTTAACTCTCCTTTAGTAAGTGTTTCTCCAAACGTTTTAACCAAGACTGGCTCAATTTCTTTCTTTGTCAAGTCATTGCCTTTCACTCCGGTGGTAAAAGTAGTCACGTGGTCGCGTGGGTCAGTTGTCCCATCATATTTAGGAACATCAGGCATTTTGAATTTCTTGGGAATAGGCAGGGGCGCTGCACTTGGCTTCCAAGGTTGTTGAGAATATCTATCAACGTCAATGTCTTTGATAACAGGTGGTACTCCAAGAATTTGTTCGATTCAATCATTTTGTTCCTTCACCTGTTTCTCCAAGGTTAATAATAAAGATTGTAACTCTAGGTTATCAGACATACCTGGTCTTGTTTCGAGGGATTCGTTTAGAGCGCCTCCACTTCCTGCGTTTGCTAACCCAGATTGTGGGTTTTCCATAGTTGCAGTGTTGTTAGGAAGTGGCGCAGGTGATGCAACAGGTAATCCTCTCATAAAATCTTGTAGAGCTTGAGTCACATATTCACCAACCATTTGCTTCACCTGATCTTGTTCTCCTGTTTGTTCATTTGCGTTGTTATTATTCGTTTTTAGCCGTGGATCTATCTGGGGAATTCTCCCTTGAGCCCCGTGGGGTTCCTAAAGGTGATGGAACTGGAGTTTCAATTCTCTGTTGATTATTTTCATCGGTGTTCGACATGATTCAAAGGATGTAATTTGAAAGTAAAGATTATCAGATTCCCGGTAACAGAACCAATTTGTTTTGCCAAAGAATTGGATTCTTTGCTCAAAACTATTTTAAGAAGAACACGGGTTTCTGATAACCAAAGAATAAACTCGTAATTGTAAGTAAACTTGTGAATGGAAAGTAATAAGATGCACAAAAAGTAAGTGTATTGCCGTCGTAGTTTGAATGTGTCTTACAAGTTATATTTTACTCCCTTATATAGGGAATTTCTTAATATAACGTCTACCCTTTTCAGTGATTGATCATTAATGACTAATAATGACATTAATGTAACGTTACAATGATTAACCGTAACTGTTGTGTGAAGGTCGTGTAACGTCTGGCTCATTAATTGAAGATCTCCGAATCTGCCCTTTATTCTGCCCGGATTCACTTTGACCGTGTCTCTTCATCTTCTCAATCAGGTTGAGATTCCCGTAGCTAATTACCCCGTAGGTGTGCTATTCTGTGCCTCTTTGCCCCGTACCTCTTCATAGAGTCCTGTCCAGTTGTCGTGTTTTCATTACTCCACATAGATTGCTGAGTCACCACATTTGTTACATGTGTGAAGCTCTTTTTTACCAATACATCATTCTCTCATCTCTCTCAAATGCTCTATGCTAAAACCGTCATGGTTCTCACGGGCCGTCGACTTGCCAGTCTTTACGATGGTCTCACCACCCTCCCAGCCTCATGGTTCTCCTTCCTACGCTGGGTATCACTGCCTTGAGGCCCTCAGAGGAACCAGATGGCGGTTCACTCACCTCCCATGTTTTCTTATGTCATTTTCAGGCCGTTCTAGGCCGTCCGAGTAAGATCTTACCATTTCTGGTTAAGACCTGTGATTTTGAGCCAATTTTCCTTCTCTTTGGGTTATCTATATGAAACCCTAGTTATTATACCCTGATTTGCTTATATCTGTAATAGATCTGGGCATATTAGGAGTTATTTTGTTGTTTTCCTTTAAACAAATTTCGATTTTCCTAAAGCGACTCTTCATCTTCAACTAGGGTTCCTAACCTCTTTTTAAAAATGCTTCTCCTTCTAATTTTGGAATTAATCTATGATTCTCACTATGATTAAAATGTTTGTTTAAGTTTTCTTTTCTATTCGAGTTATTCTGTTGAAAACCCTAATTTGTCTTAGTTCTAATCCTAGGGTTCTGAGTTTGTTTCTGATTATATGTTCTGTTATGTGTATTGTTTTCTCATGAATACTCCGTGATTTTGTGATTTTACTCCATGTTTGCCTACTAGGATTTCTATCCATTTACTTCTTTTGCCTATATCATGTTTACTCTGTCGATTCATACCGTGTTTTATATGAACCCCTAACTTTTATATGATTTTACCCTACTCGTCTTCTTATGATTCTGATTTTTGTCTATTATATGTTTATTATGCTTATTCTCATAAGGTTGTGCTAAATCAATACTATTTTGTTTTCTATTTGTGAATCCCTGAATCTTTGTGATTGATCCTTCACTAATTTTGCATAATATTCTCTATTGATTCTTGAGCATTTCTTAATTAAGATATGCTGATTTCCTATTTCTCCTAACTTGTACCATGCCTATCCCGCTCATGTATGATATTTTCCTTTGATTGATCTTGATTTCCTGTAATTAGAACCTCACTCGAGGAGTTCCTTACTAATTTCAAGAGTTTAAGTTATTTCTTGCCTTGTTTCTATGGTTGATTCTGTCGTCAAACTAATTCATATATATTTTCCTTAAATAGAATTCTGAACTTGGCCTTACTTACATGTGATATACCTATACTATACTTAGGCTACTTTATTTATGTGTTATAATCAACTTTACATGATTCCTTTCCTTATTTTTAACATGTCTACTACCGTTTAAGTATGATTCCTTAATTAAAGGAAGTCCTTATACTAATTTGATCCTAATTGATATATACTTCTATAATTACTGTTGAACTATTATTTTTACCTTATTTTCTGCTTGTTTTAAAACTATTAGTACCTTAGTCTTTCATTATCAAACACACAAACACATTGTTCAAAACTCTCTCACAATTACAAATACTCTCTTCTACTCACTCTCTGGTTACTTACTATTATTCTAAGTCAGCCGGCTGCAAGCCAAGGCTGATTATTCTACTCTCTTGCTCTTCATTCTGTGTTTACTATTTCCTATACTGGTATGTCCTGATTTAAATGCAAGTCTCGGAAACAACATGATTCTTTTACTGCTTCAATTCATCCTGTTCTTAGTTTGTTTACTTATGGTTCTGTTGTTCAACTTGCAACTAATGTGTCTGTTTCATTGCTTATTAGCATGTTTCTGAATGTGCTTCCTTTTCTTAGATTCAGCATGTTTATATCCATCTTTTAGATTCTACTTCAATTATGTTTCTCTGATTATTAGTCTAAACTTCTCTATGGTAATACAACCTGTACTTTATGATTGCTTTATTCTGTGTAGTTCTGAAATACCTACTGCACCTTAAACCCTTGAATCCCCTAAGGATTTCTTTGATTCTGAACCTATGTATGACTCTGCCTACTGTGTGCTTACACTTACATGATCTGTACTTGTCCCCAATTCCTCATTACCCTGTTTGTGGTTGCTGAACTTGTCTTAGTTCTTGTTCTACATGTGCTGTTCTGATCCTAAGATTGGAATGTTGTTTGTTCTAACTGACCTACTCTTTTGAAACTATTTTATTGAATAAAATCTTCTACTGTTTTTTCAAAACTCATTTTTGAGCCAGTCTTTCTTGTTTAAACTGTTTTCCTACTCAAATCCTTCCAAAACTATGTCAAGCACTCTCACTCTACTCCTAGACCTTTAGGTTCTGCCCATCTAATGTATGACTTCTTAGGGATCCCTATGAGATCCCTCTGAACTCTGATGCATTAGAGCTGGCCCTTTCACACTACACTTACTCAATTGTGGTTATGAAATCTGGGTGTGAGCACTGCCCAGGATCCCTTGAGATCCTTAGGGAACTCTGACTCACCTGGATTATGTGAAAGGTTGTGAAACACCATTTGGCATTGGGAATTCTGGAGATCTGGGCCTATTGGTAGGCTCCCTATAGTGTAACGTCTTATTTTTTCTTATTCACTTATGTAATTCATGCAACACTGGTTTGTAATAACTTATTTAAATAAATATTGGGGATGGATAGTGAAAAGGGGAAGGGTAGATATACATGTTATAGATAACCATGCTCTTTAGGTTTACATTTCCTAGCGAAATAGAATTCATGTTTGGGACTAATACGTGCAAAGCATATCAAACATTAGATATCATGCTCTTAGGTCCCATGCATACTGTTTTAGCATCTCACTTTGGTACTATCGTTTATCACTTAGAAATCCTACTCTAGGATAAACACATTAATGTAAACTGCCGCTCATGCGACCATATCTAAAAACAATTGAGTGCATTTAGAAATCCTGCTTTAGGAAATTCTGCAATTTTGCTGTGCACTTAGAAATCCTGCTTTTTGGAATTCTGCATATAAATCATTCTGCCTTGTATGTGCATACTAGATATCATGTTTAGCGTCTCACTCATTCAACTACACCTAGTTAACTACTGATGCATAAAGGATGACATAAAAAACAGTTTTACTCTGTTTCTAAACAACTGGCAATGATCCTGTATTTTGCAACACCTAGAACAACATGTTTAGGTAAAACAATTTGTAACTATTTTCTTTAATAAGTCTGGTAACTATTATACACCGTCCTACACCTAGGCAAGCCTTAGGTGATTAAAATTGCTAACACTGGAAATCTGCCTCTTTGTGCGTGCTGCCTAATGCTTAACAGATTTAAAATCAGTAGGCAAACTAGCTAGGCCCCTGCTTCTGAGTTATAAAAGGAATCTGCATATCTCTTGTGTTTTGAAACTCACCTAGATACCATGCCCTAGGATTCTACTGCCCTTATTTGTGTTTGAGGCGTGCTGCTTATATGTATTATATTTGGAGGTAAACCTGAGCCTTTTATCTGCTCTTTCCTATACTATTTGCTGAAGTCCTATGTGTTATTGCTTGTCACCTTAGTATTTTCTCCTTTAAACCTTAGAGGTCTGTCTAGAACTGCCCATAGTTAGAGGTCCTAAATTCCTCCAAGGCCATTAAGAAGGGATGGGTAACAACACACATAGAGGCCGCTAAATAACACGCGCTTAATAACCGTTAAGGGGTGGGAAGGGTAGATATGGATATGATGACCGGTGCGCTAATGCCATGTGTAGCCCCTCTTTGAGGAGTAATTACCGGGCATTGTACTGATGTGATCCTATAGGATAAACAACCTAAGACTCCCCTATCCTTTGCATACATGTTTAGATTGTAATTCTTTCAAAACCCTACTTAGGTTTTAATCTTTTCAAATGTATTTTCATATGTGTGCTTAGATTGCGAATTCTTTCAAAACTCCTTACTTGTTTGAACTTCAATTGCTTATTTGCTACTTGTTTAAATTCACAAAGTTGTTTGAACGGGAACCACAATTGTGGACTCTGAGGGGTGCCTAACACCTTCCACTTGGAGTAATTTCAAGCCCTTACCCTATCTCTGGTTATCCAAATCTATGATTGTAAATGACCTTTAGTAGGTTCCCTAACGCACCTTAATTCGTTAGGTGGCGACTCTCTGATTCCTTGTATACCCCTTTCCCAAAACGAAACGAGTTGTCCCAATAATGTCAAAACCTTGACTAATCCGAAAGGATGAGTTAAAAAGGGGGCGCGACAACATGGAGACTCTGCTGGGGAATCTAGGATTTTACCATTTCAAACTACTTTGTGAATTTTCACCTCTTCCCTTTTCCCTTATGTGCAATTAATTGCTTATTTCTTGCGAGTATTTAATCTTTCTCAATGGCAAAACTGACATGTTTCCTTGTTTTCCTCTGTAATTGCCTTTTCAATTACAACTGTTGTATTTACTGCTCTCACAATGTGAAAATACATGACTATATGCCTTTAAATTCTTATTTATCGCATAATCATGCTCAACATCATACTCCACTCGTGCCAAAATAAATCCTATAGCAACGCTTGATGAGTGGTTGCGCCCTTCCTATTTTATATCACCCCTAAATTTGGAAAGGCTTATTTACGGTAAAACTAGTCGATCAGCGGTGCAGTCGACTGTTCCGTGACTTCCCCCTTGAGTTGTCCGCTCAAGGGTACCTGTCTAATACCCCATAGAAACCTTACTCTGTTAAACTGTACATGCATCATGGTCAAACCTAGCTAGGTTAATGTGTTGTCCTCACAATAGCCTTTAAGACAGCCTCGTCCAAAGTCCACTAGGTTTTCATAATCCCAACGTGCATCATCACGTTCTGTGCATTTATTTGGAGAACTAAATTCTTGTATGCTAATCATGAATGTTAAATAGTTGAGTCTGGTTGGGGGTGAGGGCCTAACTATGTTGTCTTGCAGAAATATGAGGCACGAAGTCCCTAGATTCGGCATGGTTAGCAATATTCACCCAAAGTTCTTGAACTGGTGGGAGGATCTTCACTCTAGTGATAAGAAACTTTTCAAGAAATACCTGGGTAACTTACCGTCTCTCCTAGACATACAACCCAACAACATGCTGATTGAGACTGCCACTTTATTCTGGGATAGCGAAAGAGCCGTCTTTCATTTTGGGGACATTGAGATGACACTGTTGCTAGAGGAAATAGGTGGACTAACGGGGTTAGTCTGGGAAACCCCTGGGTTATTGGTACTTGAAAACTGCACAGGCAAAGATTTTTTGAAAATTATGGGTATGAAGAAGAATGTTGGGTTAGAATGTCTGAAGAAGTCATACATCCCTTTTGAGTATTTGTATGAAAGGTACGGTCACAACAAATCATACCGTACCTACACGACGAATTTGCCATTACGTCTCTGGGACACATTCCCTATAGGGTATTTGTCTTCATTATTTGCTTCCTGGGATTGATCGTGTTTCCAACAAAGAAGGAAAGGGTTCACACTAGGTTAGCTATGGTAACCAAGACTTTGATGGAGGGAATTGACGGGCAAACTTTCAGCATTGTCCTAATGATCATAGCAGACATTTACTGAGCTCTAGAACGTTGTCAAAGAGGATCTTAACACTTCGAGTATTGCAACTTGTTACTACAACTGTGGCTCTTAGAACATCTTCGAAAGGGTCAGTACCAGCAAGAACTTCCGCGAAGGGCATGGAATGATCATATCGCTTTTCATCACCCTAAGCGAATGACATATATTCCCAATAGATTTGCCCAGCCAAAGATTGGGTAGAGTTCTTTGATAATCTAACTGAGGAGCAGGTATAGTGGATGTTCGAGTGGTTTCCAACAGATGAATTCATTGTCAGGTCTAGGGATGCGCCACACTTGGTGCTAATCGGGTTGAGAGGAATATATCCTTACGTTCCTCTCCGGGTCATGAGACAAGCAGGCAGAAGGCAAGTTGTGCAAAGGGTCGACATGATGAGTCATTTCCGAGATGACTTCCAGGATGACGATATTCCTTACAAGTGCCAAGCCCAACATATGTGGCACTGCAAGATCATAATGGAAAAAGACATGATTGAACCAGACAGGTATCATGCAGACTGTGCACCTTTTTACTCAGGGTGGTTAGAAGACAACTGGGATGGTTTAGTCAGGCCAGGGTTCAGCCGAGGCCACATAATCATAGATGGGAGTGCCGAGGCTCTAATCAAGTATAATCGGCTGCGCAAGAGGATCCATGAATGCGAGAACGAGCACCGTGAGATACATGAAAACAACAAAAGATTGATTGAAGAGTGGAAAGACATGGCCATCCGTTCCAACAAGAAGCTGGAATACTTGGAGCGAGGCATAGTCGAGCTGGAAGGTAAGTGTCACGACCCGAATTTCCCACCTTCGAGTCCGTGATGGCGTCTAACGTTCAACCCGCTAGACAAGACAACATATATCCTCAATTTATTATAATCCTTTATTATTAAATGAAAACAGGTGAAATACAACATTTTCATAAATAAAAGCATAAAACAAAAATAGGCTATAAGTATATAAGTCAATCCCACTACTTTTACGGATTTTCAAAATAACCAAAACCCAGATCTTTGGAGTCACAATGTCACGGACTATCTACGAGTAATACATGTAAGGGTATGAAACAAGTAAATACATATGTTTATGTAATACTAAAAACAGAAATAGAGAAGTGGGAGGGGACACCAAGGCCTGCGGAAGCCTGCAGGACTACCTTGGTGTCTCTGGGTGGACCGAAAGAAGCCTCCTAGCTCAATGTCCACAGGGTCTTGTACCGGGATCTGCAAAACAAAATGTGTGCATGTGTAGTATCACTACAGTCGACCCCATGTACTGAGTAAGTGTCGAGCCTAACCTCGGCGAAGTAGTGACGAGGCTAGGACACGACAATTAATACAACCTGTGCAATTCAGCAATAATCTAAAGAATAATAACTGCAAAATAATCAGTTAAGTACAAGGGAAAAAAAGGAAGCATGCTGAGGGAAAGAGATATCAAATAATTGAAATAACGGAACAAGACAACAATTTAAATAACAAGGTAACAACAGGAAATAACAACATAGAGTAAACAAGTGCACGACATCACCCTTCATGCTTTTACTCTCATCCTCACTAAAACAAGTGCACAACATCACCCTTCGTGCTTTTAGTCTCATCCTCACCAAAACAAGTACACGGTATCACCCTTCATGCTCTTACTCTCATCCTCACCAAAACAAGTGCACGACATCACCTTTCGTGCTTTTACTCTCATCCTCACCAAAACAAGTGCACGACATCACCTTTCGTGCTTTTACTCTCATCCTCACCAAAACAAGTGCACGACATCACCCTTCGTGTTTTTACTCTCATCCTCACAATAAATAAATAGAAACAACACGGCATCACCCTTCGTGCATTTAGTATCATAACATGGAACGACATCACCCTTCGTGCTTTTAATATCATAACATGGCACGACATCACCCTTCGTGCTTTTACACTCTCATCCTCACAATAAATAATACACGGCATCACCCTTCATGCTTTACACTCTTCCTCACCCAAACAATATCAAGAACAACAGTTTGGCAAGGAAGAAATCAACAATACGAACCATAACAATAAATCACAACATCCCGACAAGGGAACTACTGTAGAAATATCACCGTCCCGACAAGGGACACAACTATAACCAATCTCACTCAAGTACATAACTTTGCAAAATATTCCTCAACCGAAGCAAGTACTCAACAATATTCACAACCAATAATTTCCATCAAATGAACAACCACCAAAGTGAAATTCAAGCTATAACACAGTAAATAACAACGAAAATCACGTAATTCATAATATGCAACTCATGGGCATGCTTGACACCAACATATAGGTACTCGTCACCTCACCTACACGTTGCACATGGAATAAACACATAGCAAATAAGACTCAACGCTTATTCGCTCAAGCTAAGGTTAGGCCAAACACGTACCTCGACTTCCACGACAAAAATCAAGCCTCAATTACCGCTTTTCCTTTTGAACTCGACTCCAAATCAATTCTATCTAGACATAATTGACTCAAAAACATCAATAAACGCTAAATAATTCAATTCCAATTCTTAATTATAAGTTTTCTACCATTCTTCCCAAAAATCCAAAAATTGACCCCAAGCCCGCTTGGTCAAAACACGAGGTTCGGACCAAAACCCGAACACCCATTCACCTACGAGCTCGAATATATAATTGGTTTTGAAATCCGACCCCAGAACGAGGTCTAAATTCCAATTAATTAAAAAGCCCTAACTCTACCCAAATCCCTAATTTTCTACCCTTAAAAACATGATTTAGGCCTAGAAATCAAATGGGTGTTGATAAATATTGAATAAATGGGTCTAACATTACATACCTATGAATTTGTAGTGAAATCCCCCTTAAAACATCGTACAAATTGAAGTTTAGATGAAAGAGTTATGAGTTTTTGAAAGACTCCCGTTTGGGTACTGTTTTTAATAACTGGACGAATTTACTCTTCGCGTTCGCGGGCCCTTGGCCGCGTTCGCGTAGTATTAGCTTGATTTTCCTATGCATTCGCGAGCCTCAGGCCGCGTTCGCACAGAGCTTCTAACTACCCAGCCCCCAGCCCCCTGTTTCTTCTATGCGTTCGCGATCCTGGGGACGCGTTCACGTAGAGTCACTGCCCAGTGCTCCGCGTTCACGTCTCACCCTACATGTTCGCATAGAGTAAATCATAGATCCCTTCCCGTTGCTCTTCACGTTCGCGTGGGTTACCACGCGTTCGCATAGAGCAGCGCACCAGACACCAACAACCAGCCAAAAACCAGATTTTTCCTAAGTGTAAAACACTCTGACGCCTATCCAACAACTCACCCGAGCTCGCAGGGCTCCAAACCAAATATGCACACAACCTCAAAAACATCTACGGACATACTCGTGCGCTCAAATAACCAAAATAACATCTTAAATGACGAGTTTAACTCCAAAATCAATGAAAATTTCCAAAACTTTTAAAACATCAAACTTTGCATCTACGAGTCCGAATCACATCAAATGACTTTCGTTTCTTACCAAACTTTACAAACATGTCATGAATATTATATAGAGCCTATACCAGGCTCCGAAACCAAAATATGGGCCCGATACCACAGATTTCACATATAATCGAACTTTCAAAAATACTTTATATTTTCATAAAACATTTCTTTCATAAATTCATTTCTCGGGCTTGGGACCTCGGAATTCGATTCCGGGCATACGCCCAAGTCTCATATTTTCCTACGGATCTTCCGGGACCATCAAATCACGGGTCCGGGTCCGTTCACCAAAAATGTTGACCAAAGTCAACTTAATTCAAATTTCAAAAAGAAAACTATCATTTTACTCAGTTTTTCACATAAAGGCTTCCCGGCTACACACCCGAGTTGCGCACGCAAATAGAGGTGAGATAGAAGGAGGTTTTCATGACCTCGATAAACAGAATTAACTAGAAATACACAGGATGACCTTTTGGGTCATCACAATCTCCATCTCTAAAACAAACGTTCGTTCTCGAACGGACATAGAAAGATACCTGAATCGGGGAAAAAATGGGGATATCGGTTCTGCATATCGGACTCGGACTCCCAAGTCGCCTCCTCATAAGTCAAATCCTTGTCCAAATGGACACTGCTAAAGTCTAGCACATGAGAGGGATCGACAAGATACTTCCGAAGCATATATACATGAAACACCGGATGCACGACTGATAAACTTTGTGGCAAAGCAAGTCTGTAAGCCGCCTCTCCTACCTTCTCAAGAATCTTAAAGGGACCGATGTACCTAGGGCTCAACTTGCCCTTCCTTCCGAACCTCATCACGCCCTTCATGGGCGACACCGAAGCTATACCCGGTCTCCAACCATAAATGCCAAATCACGGACTCTGCGGTCTGCATAACTCTTCTGCCTGGACTGAGCTGTACGAAGTCTATCCTGAATGATCTTCACCTTATCCAAGGCATCCTGCACTAACTCCGTACCCAATAACCGAGCCTCTCCCGACTCAAACCACCCAACTGGAGACCGACATTGCCTACCATACAACGCCTCATAAGGAGCTATCTAAATGCTCGACTGATAGATGTTGTTGTAGGAAAACTCAACTAAAGGCACAAAATGGTCCCATGAACCTCCAAAGTCAATGACACATGCTCGCAGCATATCCTCCAAAATCTGAATAGTATGCTCGAACTGTCCGTCTGTCTTAGGATGAAACGCTGTGCTCAACTCAACCCGTGTGCCCAACTTACGCTGAACTGCTCTCTAGAAATTGGAGGTAAACTGAGTACCTCGGTCAGAAATAATGGACACGGGCATACCATGCAAGTGAACAATCTCCCTGATGTAAATCTCCGCCAATCTCTTCGAAGAATATAAAACTGATATAGGGATGAAGTGTGCTGACTTGGTCAGCCTATCCACAATGACCCATACCGCATCGAACTTCTTCTGAGTCCGTGGGAGCCCAATTACAAAATCCATGGTAATACGCTCCCACTTCCACTCAGGAATCTCAATCTGCTGCATCAATCCACCGGGTCTCTGGTGCTCGTACTTAACATGCTGAAAGTTCAAGCACCGAGCTACATGTGCCACAATATCTTTCTTCATCCTCTGCCACCAATAATGTTGCCGCAAATCTAGGTACATCTTTGCGGCGTCCGGATGAATGGAATACCAGGAGCTATGGACCTCCTGCAATATCAGCTCACGAAGGCCATCAACATCAAGCACACAAATACAGCCCTGCATCCTCAAGACTTCATCATCTCCAACTGAAACCTACTTGGCACATCCGTGCCGCACCGTATCCCAAATGACACATAAATGAAGATCATCATTAATGTTTTACACTTCAATATCACACAAGAAGGGGGGGTTTATTTGTGTGGTGTCTAATTTTTTGAGTGATGTCTTAGTAGAAGAACCTGGTTCTTCTTGGTGTTCCAACTTTTACTATTGCGGAATAATAAATGCAGTAAAGTAAAAACACAGATATTTTTACGTGGAAAACACCCGGCTCAAAAGGTGAAAATACCACGACCTACTCGTCAGTAGGATTTGCTCAAACTCTTCACTAAAACTCTAAGCCAAACAGGACTTACAAAATAAACTCTTTTGTAATCCTAAGACTAACTCTAATCCCTTCGTAGTAACTAGCCTCTAGCTAATTTCTAAAAGCTTCAAGTTAACTCTAACTTGAACAATGTGTACCTATTACAATTGCTTTTATGAAAGCTGGAAAGATACAATATTAAATCACCTACTACAACCAACTAGACTCAATGACAAACAGATGGAACTGGTTCTTCTAGCTGGTCCGTAGCCTATGTATCGCACATCAATTATGCTTGCAAAATCTCTGGGAATTCTGCTTTCAGATCTTGAATCACTTATGTACTTGTGCGTTGGAAATTCAAGCAGAAATACTTCAATTATTTATAGAGCCAGTCATTGAGTTTGTCGTTCAGTTCTGGTACAACTCTTCCTGGGTGAAAGAGTTCGTATTAAACTCAACTTCCTTCCTTTGTTACTTTCCTTGCTGATTTCAACTCCATCTTCTTATCAATTTTCATCCTTTTCGCATTAGGAGACAATCTATTGGTTCATTGATATTTCACAAACACATTTATCTCCTATGCATATACGGATCATGTGCCAACGCGTTAGGTCAAGTATGTGTGCGCTGATGGACCTGGTTCAACTGGTCAGACATTTGTCAATCTTCAAAACTATGTAGTGACTTGGGTCAAGCAATTCCCCCTTTTTGATGATAACAAACTCTGTGCTTCTCCCTGTATACACTTAAACACAAGAGACCAATAAATGTAAGCTAAATAAGAAATTGAGACAAGTCAATAACAACAAAATTCATTGATTAAGAACGACAATCACCCACCATACATAAAAAACATAAACAACCATAACCATGAGCCAAATAGATAAGAAAACAACAAAAACAAGTCCCGAAGTGGGCACTGAAGGGGGGGTTTAGGTAGCTCTGGACAACCTAAGGATGGGAAGGTGCAGAGGAGGTTGTGGTCTTGGTTTGTATAAGAGAAATCATCTGTTGAAGAACACCCTCATTCTTTTCTTTCTCTTTTGCTAGTTCAGCCCTGAGAGCATCCCGCTCAGCTTCAACCTCAATCAAACGAGATTTCAAACGAAGGATCTCCATATCCTTTATCTCGCTTTCCTGCACCAAAGTTCTGACTTTTCTATTGACAGGTTACTTCCTAGATGAACCAGGTTCATCTACAGGAACATTGACAGTATAATCACATGTCAGCAAAGTATCCTTCCCAAAATAGTCCTTGGCAGTAGCCATTTCAGCCTTCTTCACAGGAACATCAAAATGAGCAAGCATAGCTGTCAGAATAAATCCATATGGAATAGCATGAGCTTTTGTACCATTCACAACTCTGTCTAAGAGTTGGATGATGAATATAACCAGTTGATCTGCTTTCCCCTATACAAACACTCCATCAACGTCATATCCATATAGTTGGCTATGTGCCTTCTTTCTTGTCTTGGGAGCAGGAACTTGATGACTAACTCGAAGAACAACTTGTGCTCGGGCTTCATTTCACTTTTGTATACTGGACTGGGTTCTATCTCACTTTCATTGTCACTGAAGAATCTGGTAATGTTGATTGCTGAGGCCATCCCATCTAGACTAGGCCATCTTTGCCTAGTGTAATCTTCGTAGCCCTCAGCAGGAATGTTCAGAATTACCCCCTGGTCTTTTGCATCAAAGGAGACTTGAATACCCTTGACTGTGGAAGTAACCCTGCCCTCCTTGACTATTGCATTACCCATGAACTCCACCAGTTCTGCTCTAGCCAGCCTTCCTTCGATGTAAAGGACCATGTTCTTCCACCCCTGCATATCTAGTGTGTCCAGCAGGTATCGCATCCCAGGTTCCTCGACATCCTTCAACAACTTTCCCTTCAGAATTGTTCTTTTCCCAAACAAGGTGATTCTATCAGTCAACTCACCAACTTCCTCCTCATCTTCTCCACTCCACTCTTTATCATCATCTTTCTCAACGACCTTCAGTTTTCTTGCCTTGGACCTGGTCCTTTTAACAGTGCTTGTAGGTATGGTAGACACTGTAGCTGACTTCTTTGAAGAAGCCTTAGCCCTTTTTGATTTTGGTGCCTCAACCACAACCGGAGCAGTCTGCTCCTCATGATGGACCAGGTCCATCGTATCCTTTTCAACAACAACAGTCTCCACAGGCTCTCCTATTTTAGCCTTTCCCTTTGCAGCTTTCTTTTTCTTGCTCTCTAGCAGAGCCCTCTCAAACATTTCTTCTTCTTCTTCTTCTTCTCTCACTGCACTTCGTGTAGCACGCACCTTTGGTGTAGGAGCATCAGTAGATACAGAAACTTTCCTCTTCTTCGGAGGAACTGGGGTAGTAGCCTTCTTGGACTTCTGAGTCCTCCTTTTCTTGGGGTTATAGGTGTCCCCCAGTTTCTTTAGCTTGTCAGCCAATGTCTCGTCCCCAGATGAAACAGGTTCAACTGCTCCTTTCTGCAAGCTTTCTAAAGCTGCCGCTGCTTCCTCAACTACACTTCCCCCTAAATCTGTGACATCTTCTCCAACCTTCTCAGGAATGGGACCACAGATAGCCAATGTGGTACCATCCTCACCAAATCCCCTTACAGAAGTTTCTTCACCCTCTCTCTCAAGAATTTTACCTTTTCCCAATTTTCTTTTCCTATTCTTGCAAGAACCTTTACACGACGACCACGGGGGGCTAGGTTATGGTTAGGTGTGGGTTCAGGAATAGGAGGGTTTTCAGGGGTTGAGGTTATTTCTGGTGATTGAGAATTGTATACAGATGTATAATTTGAATCTGATTCATAAAGCCCTTCATCATAATCACGATTTGGCGATGAAGTAGAAGAATACGCAGGTGGTGGTGAAGACATGATTATCAGCGTTGTTAGGAAGAAAAGAAAATTTATCAGATTTCATTTGAGAAGAGTAAGATGAACTTGGTTCGACGGTTACTTTATGAAGAAAAGAGTAATGATGACCCTTTTATAAGATGTGGCTAGGGGGTTTACAGCAGGAAGAGTATTTACTCAAGTGGGAGTCTAATCGCCGTAGGACTGACATTTAATTTCCCCGTAAAACTAAGCTAATTAAGTAGAGACGGGACTTCTTGAAACTGGTTTAATGTTGGGTAATTACGAAGTATTTAAATATGAACCAAATATAAATAAAGTCCTGCTCATGTATGACTGTAATTGATTTAATAAACGTATGGAGATGAGTACGTACCTTGACAGTCAGATGAACCAGCATGGATGAACCAGGTTCATCTTGTTAAGATTTTTAATTTGCCTCAATTTACAAAGATAGAGAAACATCATTAGCACCAAGGGAATCATATTAATACATGGCAAGAGAGTATGGAAATAAAGACATGATATTGAGCAATGATTAGTCTAGTTAAGTACCTAAGTTAAGTTCTCTAGCCAATTTGTTTATTTTTTCATTTTTTTTTCCAATTAGGTGATCTTAATCATCCCTAATTCAAGCATGTTTCTCTCAAAATTCTCCCTACTCAGTGCTTTGGTGAAGATATCTGCAATTTGCTTGTCGGTAACACAAAATTCATTTGAGATCATTCCCTTTTCATAGTTGTCCCTAAGGAAGTGGTGTCTAACATCTATGTGCTTAGTTCTCTTATGATGAACCGAGTTCTTGGTCATACTAATTGCACTAGTGTTATCACACAAAATAGGAATGCATACCACATCTATACCAAAGTCCATGAGTTGTTGCTTAATCCACAGCAACTGAGCACAACATGAGGATGCAGCCACATATTCAGCCTCACCAGTAGACAGAGCTACTGAATTTTGTTTCATGGTGGCCCAAGACATAAGGCAGGAGCCCAAAAAGTGATCCATGCCTAAGGTACTTTTCCTGTCAATCAGGAAACTTGCATAATCAGCATCAACATATCCTATAAGGTCAAAATTACTACCTTTAGGATACCAAAGGCACAAATAAGTGGTGCCTTTCAAATATCTCAAAATTCTCTTCACTGCAGTGAAGTGGGACTCATTTGGATTTGCCTGAAACCTAGCACACAGTCCCACGCTGAACACAATATCAGGTCTGCTGGCTGTGAGATATAATAGAGACCCAATCATCCCTCTATATAACTTCTGACCAACGGATGAACCAGGTTCATCCACATCCAATTTTGTAGCTGTGGCTATGGGAGTGTCTATTTTCTTTGAGTCCTCCATTTTAAACTTCTTCAGCAGTTCTATCACATACCTTTGTTGATGGATCATTGTTCCATTTGGGTTTTGCTTGATTTTCAAGCCTAAGAAGAAGTTCAGTTCACCCAGCATGCTCATCTCAAACTCGCTCCCCATAAGTGTAGCAAATTCGTTACTCAGTTTTTCAGCAGTTGCTCCAAATATAATATCATCCACATATATTTGCACAACCAGGAGTTCTTTACCCTTTTCCTTTAAGAACAATGTGTTGTCAATCTTGCCTCGTTTGTACCCATGTTCTAACAGGTATTTTGATAGTCGCTCATACAATGCTCTAGGTGCTTGTTTGAGACCATAGGGAGCCTTGTCAAGTTTTGTATACGTGGTCAGGTGACTCCTTGCTTTCAAAACCTGGAGGGTGTTTGAAAAATACATTTTCCTTCAAATAACCATTGAGAAAGGCACTCTTAACATCCATCTGATGGAGAGTGAATTCCATATGTGCAGCAAATGCTATAAGAAGTCTGATTGCCTCCAGTCTTGCCACATGGGCAAAGGTCTCATCATAGTCATTTCCCTCTTATTGACTGTACCCTTGAACAACCAGTCTGGCCTTGCTTTTTGTAACATTTCCATCCTCATCGAGCTTGTTCCTGAAGACCCACTTTGTGCCAATCACTAATCTGTCTAGTGGCCTGGGTACCAAGTGACACACTTGAATTCTTTCAAACTGATTCAGCTCCTCTTGCATGGCATTTACCCAATCAACATATTGCAGGGCTTCACCAATGTTCTTTGGTTCTATTAATGATAGGAAGGCATCAAACGCACACATATTTTTCAAGGAGGATCTTGTTTTGATTCCGGATGGCAAATCTATTATGATGTTATCAAGAGGGTGAGAACTTTGATATCTGTGTGGTTTGAGCACCAATTGTTGACTTCTGGATGATTCTATGGTGTCTTGGTGTTCTAGAACAAGATTAGGGCAAATATTCATATGTTGAGTTCCCCCTGTCATGTTGCTTGGGTTAGTTGGACCTGGTCCATCACCTGTTCCATCTTCCATGGCTGCTTCAATGTGTTCACTACTTTTCACCAGTCCAAGCTCCTCATCTTCTAGTTCATGTCTCTTAGAAAGAGTGTTAGTTTCATCAAAGACAACATGCACACTCTCTTCCACACACATAGTTCTTTTATTGTACACTTTATAGGCTTTGCTATGTGATGAATATCCCAAGAATACTCACTCATCACTTCTGGGATCAAATTTACCTAGGGAATCTTTGCCATTATTGTGCATACAACATTTGCATCCGAAAGCCCTAAGATGGGATATGTTGGGCTTTCTCCCTTTAAGTAATTCATAAGGAGTCTTCTCTACTAGTGGCCTGGTCATACATCTATTGATTATATAGCAAGCAGTGTTTATTGCTTCTGCCCAGAAGCTGTGTGGTAGTTTGCTAGAAAGAAGCATGGTTCTTGCCATGTCTTCAAGAGTTCTATTCTTTCTTTCCACAACCCCATTTTGCTGTGGGGTTCTAGGGGCAGAAAAGTTGTGATTGATACCATGTTCATCACAGAACTCAAATAACTTAGCATTTTCAAATTCAGTACCATGGTGAGATCTTATTGATGCTAGTTGATGTCCAAACTGATTTAGAGTTTTCTTAACAAATGAGGTAAACATATCAAACGCTTCATCCTTAGATGTCAGAAATAAGGTCCAAGTGAACCTTGAATAATCATCAACTAGCACCATCACATATATCCTACCACCTCTGCCCAGAGTTATCATTGGAACGCATAGATCCAAATGAACCAGTTCCAACGTCCTGGTGGTACTGATCATTTTCTTACTATTGAATGAGGATCTTACCTGCTTCCCCCTTGCACATGCCTCACAAACTTTGTCTTCCTTGAACTTAATTTTAGGGAGTCCCACCACCAAGTTCTTAGAGACTAATTTGTTAAGTTGATTTAGACTTGCGTGACCAAGTCGGTTATGCCAAAGGAGGGGATCACTATCCAAAACACTCAAGTAAGTGAGTTCATTTTCAGACAGTGTGGACAAGTCTATGACATATATATTATTCATTCTCTTTCCCTGCAAAACAATCTTGTCTGTAAGCAAGTTAATCACAAAACATTTTGTGGAAGTGAAAGCAACCAAGTTACCTCTGTCACACAATTGTGACACACTGATCAGGCTGTATTTCAAGCCATCTATCAAGTACACATGTTCGATGGAATGTGTGTTATCCTTACCTACATTTCCAACCCCTATAATTTCGCCTTTCTTTCCATTTCCAAATGAGCCATTTCCTCCTTTGAGGTTTTCAAGTGAAAGGAACTGTTCCTTGTTCCCCGTCATATGCTTTGAGCAGCCACTATCCAAAAACCAAATTTGGCTGCTTCCTTTCACTTGTACCTCTAAAAGGAAATCAGGGGTTAGTTGTAAGAACCCAAACTAGTTTGGGTCCTTTTCTATGAGAGAATGGATGAATTAAATTTTTTCTGGCCCAATTTGGTAGCCAACTTTTCTTTTTAACAAACCTCTCATTTTTTTGACTGGCCTGCTCTCTTGCAGTGCACTCAATTTTGAAGTGGCCAGTCTAACCACAATGGGTGCAGATTTTATTTTCAAGAAGAGAGAAATACTTGCTTTTGGGATCCCACTTGGGCAATTGACTCCCAAAACCAAGCCCTTTCTGGTTGCTACTATGATTCTCTTGAATCCATGTCAAGGAATTAGAGGATTTATTCCACTTACAAGTTCTATCTAATTCATGTTTGACTTTGCAAGCTCTTCTTTAAGTGATCTTATATGTTCATTCTTGGCATACATTTTATCTGTTAGTTTTCCCAAATTTTCCTCTAACATGACATGAGAGTGATCAACAACCTTTTTACTGGATCCTAATCTCAATTTTAAGTTCTCAGATTTTAGTTTTTGAATCTCAGTCAGCGTTTTTCTTTTCAGATTCACTAACTCTGATTTCCAGGTTCATGCACTTTGCTTTTAGAATTGCACATTCTTTAGAGAGTTGATCCTTCTCTTTGGTTGCTTCCTCAGAATCATCTATGAAATCAAGTAGCAACTCAGAGAGTTTTTCCTTAGATAGGAACTTTATTTTATTTTTAAGATGGGAGATACTTACCTCTGGTTCTTCATGTGATTCCTCATCAGATTCTCCAATTCCTCATCTGAACTTTCCCCCCAAGCAGCAACCATAGCCTTTGTTGTGGTTTTCTTGGGTTGAACAAGTTCCTTCTTCCTATTCCTTCTTTCATATCTCTCATTTTTCCATTCTACTTCCCACTGAGGACAATTTTTGATGAGATGGTCAGTCTTACCACATTTGTAGCATCCCTCGTTAGTTGGATTTTCTGGAGGTTTTGCTTTGTTGTAGTTTCCTCCTCTAGAGATGATCTTCTTCCTCTTGAGAAAGTTTCTGAATTCTTTGGTAATCATGGCCATCTCATCTTCATCCAGATCTGCTCCCTTAGTGATTCTCAGTGCTAGAATCCTCTCCTTCTTTGGACTAACCATCTTCATGGTCTGCCTTCTGAGTTCATAGGCAGTTAGGTTTCCAATCAACTCATCCAATCTCAGGGTTGCCATATTTTTGGATTCCTGGATAGCAGTGATTTTGCTTTACTAGGAAATTGGCAAGACCCTTGTCAGGATCTTCTCAACCTTGTCCTCTTCAAGAATGACTCTTCCAAGAGACTTTAGTTCATTATTCAAGGTTGTGAACCTTGTGTACATCTCTTGGATAGTGTCTCTATCTTTCGTAGTGAAGTTTTCATATTGAGAGTATAGTAGAGTACTTCTTGACCTTTTTACCTGAGGTGTTCCTTCATGGGCTACTTGCAAGGTATCCCAGATCTCTTTGGTAGTGGTGCAACTTTGGATTCTTCTATACTCATCTGGACCTAGTCCACACACTAGCCACTTTTTAGCCTTTGCATTCTTCTCCCATTTCTTCAGATCCTCAACAGTGCAGTCAACTCTAGTCTTTGGTACATCTACACCTTCAGCAGTCTTCTTCATGGTAGCTAGAGGACCATCAGTGACTATGTCCCAGAGTTCATAGTCTTCTCCAATCAGGTGGTCCTTCATCCTGTTCTTCCACCAGGAGTAATACTGGCCGTTGAAGAGTGGTGGCCTTGCAGTTGATTGACCCTCCCAGTTTCCAGGTGGTGCCTCATTTTGATCTTTTCCAAGGTGTTAACATTTTCAAGGATAACCTGCTCTGATACCAATTGATGTTTTACACTTCAATACCACACAAGAAGGAAGGGGGNTTCTTGGTGTTCCAACTTCTACTGTTGCAGAATAATAAATGCAGTAAAGTAAAAACACAGAGATTTTTTCGTGGAAAACACCCGGCTCAAAAAGTGAAAAAATCACGACCAACTCCTCAGTAGGATTTGCTCAAACTCTTCACTAAAACTCTAAGCCAAACAGGACTTACAAAATAAATTCTTTTGTAATCCTAGGACTAACTCTAATCCCTTCGTAGTAACTAGCCTCTAGCTAATTTCTACAAGCTTCAAGTTAACTCTAACTTGAACAATGTGTACCTATTACAATTGCTTTTATGAAAGCTGGAAAGATACAATATTAAATCACCTACTACAACCAATTAGACTCAATGACAAACAGATGGAACTGGTTCTTCTAGCTGGTCTGTAGCCTTTGTATCGCACAAAAATTCTGCTTGCAAAATCTCTGGGAATTTTGCTTTCAGATCTTGAATCACTTCTGTACTTGTGCGTTTGAAATTCAAGCAGGAATACTTCAATTATTTATAGAGTCCGTCGTTGAGTTTGTCGTTCAGTTCTGGTACAACTCTTCCTGGGTGAAAGAGTTCGTATTAAACTCAACTTCCTTCCTTTGTTACTTTCCTTGCTGATTTCAACTTCATCTTCTTATCAATTTTCAACCTTTTCGCATTAGGATACAATCTATTGGTTCATTGATATTTCACAAACACATTTATCTCCTATGCATATACAGTTCATGTGCCAACACGTCAGGTCAAGTATGTGTGCTCTGATGGACCTGGTTCAACTTGTCAGAAATTTGTCAATCTTCAAAACTATGCAGTGACTTGGGTCAACAATCATACGGCTGTTCCCAAATACTATCAAACAACGAAGAATGGGCCACAGTATAAGCTGAAACACTGCCAGTCTCAGAAACATCCAATCTCATGAACTGATTGACTAAAGCCTGAACATCTAAAGCAAGTGATCGTTCCCCGACCGGAATATAAGCAAGACTACCCATGCTGACTGACTTCCGGATCAAAGCATCGGCCACCACATTGGCCTTTCCCGGATGATATAAGATGGTAATGTCATAGTCTTTCAACAGCTCTAACCATCTTCTTTGCCTCATATTCAACTTTTTTTCCTTGAACAGATATTGCAAACTCTTATGATCTATAAACACCTCACATGACACAACATACATATATTGCCTCAAAATCTTCAGCGTATGGACAATGGTTGCTAACTCTAAATCATGAACTGTATAGTTTTTCTCATGAACCTTCAACTGACGTGAAGCATAAGCTATAACCTTGACATCCTGCATCAACACTGCACCAAGTCCAACACGTGAAACATTATAATACACGGTATATGGCCCATAACCTGTGGGCAAAACCAACATCGGTGTCGTGGTCAAGGCTGTCTTGAGCTTCTGAATGCTCGCCTCACACTCATATGACCACCTGAAATGTGCACCCTTCTGAGTCAACCTGGTCATCGGGGTTGCAATAGATGAAAAGCCCTCCACAAACCGACTATAGTAACCTGCTAAGCCCAAGAAACTCCAAATCCCTGTAGCTGATGTGGGTCTAGGCCAATCCTTGACTACTGAAAACTTCTTGGGATCCACATGAATACCCTCTGCTGATACAACATGACCCAAGAATGCAACCGAGCTCAACTAGAATTCAAACTTGGAAAACTTAGCATACAACTGATTGTCCTTCAGAGTCTGGAGAACGACTTGAAGGTTCTACTCGTGCTCCTCCCGACTGTGGGAGTAAATCAAAATATCGTCAATGAAGACAATCACGAACAAATCCAAATAAAGCCTGAACACTCGGTTCATCAACTACATGGAAGTGGCTATGGCATTTGTGAACCCAAACGACATCACCAAGAACTCATAATGCTCGTACCGAGTGCGAAAGGCTCTCTTAGGAAAATTAGACGCCCTAATCCTCAACTGATGGTAACCATATATCAAGTCAATCTTTGAAAACACGGTGGCACCCTGAAGCTGATCAAACAAATCATCAATCCTAGGCAATGGATACTTATTCTTAATAGTAACCTTGTTTAATTACCGGTAGTCAATACACATTCTCATTGTGACATCTTTCTTCTTAACAAACAACATTGGCGCACCCCAAGGAGAAATACTAGGCCAGATAAATCCTTTATCTAGCAAGTACTGTAACTGATCCTTTAACTGCTTTAGCTCTAGCAGAGCCATACGATATGGCGGGATATAAATGGGCTGAGTGCCCAAAGCCTAATCAACGCAAAAGTCAATATCCCTGTCGGGTGGCCTACCCGAGAGGCTTGCAGGAAATACCTCAAGGAACTCACGAACAATGGGTACCAAATCTATAGAAGGATCCTCGGCACTAGAATCACGAACATAAGCCAAATAGGCCAAACACCCCTTCTCAACCATGTGCCAAGACTTCATATATGAGATAACCCTGTTGGAAGAATGACCAGGAGTCCCCCTCCACTCCAATTGAGGTACTCCCGGCAAGGCCAAGGTCACAGTCTTGGCATGACAATCCAGAATAGAATGATAGGGAGACAACCAATCCATCCCCAAAATGACATCGAAGTCGACCATATCAAGGAGTAAAATATCTACCCGGGTCTCAAAGCCACAATTAACCACTATACATGAACGGTAGGCTCGATCTACCATAATAGAATCACCCACCGGTGTATATATATATACAGGAGTACTCAGGGAATCACGAGGTATAATCAGATAAGGAGCAAAATATGAGGACACATAGGAAAATATGGACCCCGCATCAAACAAAACTGAAGCATCCCTGTTGCAAACTGAAACCATACTTGTAATGATTGCATCGGAGGCGTCATCCTCAGGTCTGGAGGGTATAGCATAACATCGGGGCTGAGCCCCACCAATCTGAACATACCTGGGTTGACCTACTACGGGCTAACCTCTACCTCTAACATCCCGTCCTCCACCTCTAACTGTCTGGCCTCCACCTCTGGCACCTCGACCTCCACCCCTAGCTTGCTGAGGGGGTGGGGTTACACCTGGTGCGGGAATCATAACACGGGAACCCTGATGCTGAGAACCACTAGGAGCTCGGGGGAAAAACTTGGAAATGTGGCCCAGACCACCGCAAGTGTAACAAGATCTCTGCCGCTCAAACTGCTGACCCTAAAATTGTCCATGTCGACCAAAATGACAACCCTGAAAGCTCTGGAGCGGCGGCGCACTGATAGGAGCTGGTGGTGCACTGTAGGATACCTGAAGTGCTGACTGGAATGGTCTAGGAGGATGACCTCTGCCAAAAGAATCCCTGCCTCCAAAAAAGGCACCAATGAATCAGCCAAAATGACGAGGCCTCTTGTTAGACCCCTGACCACTGCCCTGTAATAATACCATCTCAATCCGTCTGGCCACGTTGGCCGCCTCTTGAAATGAAATATCAGTACCTGTCTCTATGGCCATCTGGTGTCTAATCGGCAGAGCTAGCCCCTCAATGAACCTCCTCACCCTCTCTCAGTCGGTGGGGAGTATCATGATAGCATGTCGGGCCAAAGTGATGAACCTGGTCTCATACTGTGTAACTGTCATAGATCCGTGCTGGAGACGCTCAAACTACCTCTGGAGGTCCTCTCTCTAGGTGACTGGAAGACACTTCTACAAGAAAAACACGTAGAACTGAGCCCAAGACAAAGGCGAAGATCCAACTGGTCTGGTCAAGAAATAGTCCCTCCACCAAGTCTTGGCGGAACCAGAAAGACGGGAAGTAGAAAAATCGACCCCATTGGTCTCCACGATCCCCGTGTTCCGAAGAACCTCACAGCAATTTTCTAAGTAATCCTGGGGATCCTCTGAAGGTGCACCACTGAAAGTAGTAGGAAACAACTTGATGAACCGGACAAATCTTCATAAAGCATCAACAGACATAACTGCTCCCTCAAGGGCCTGAGCCACAATACCCGGCTGAACTACTCCAGTTGTCTGAGGTGTTGGAGTCTGAAACTGAGAATCTAACTACTCTAGTGTGTGGGTGGCAGGAGTCTGGGCTCCTCCCCCAGCTTGAGAGACGGCTGGTGCTATAGGAAGTAGACTTGCCTGAGCCACGCTCTCCATAAGGCCCACTAAACGGACCAGAGCGTCCTGAAGTACCGGGGTCGCAATGAACCCCTCTGGGACCTGAGTTGGTCTAACCGGAACTGTCTGAGCAGAAACCTCATCGACAAACTCTACCTGAGGATCCTCTACTAGGGCTGCTGCTCTGGCTGAGCCCTGCCCCTACCTCGGCCTCTAGTACAACCTCAGCCTCATCCTCGACCCCTCGTAGGAGCTACAACTGGAGGATCGGGCTGTTGATCGGTAGACGAGGAAACACGTGTTCTCTCCATCTGCGAGAGAATAGAATAGACACTCAGTTATCATTTAGAATTCAAATCGCATGAGAATAGATGTGAAGTTATTCCTAACTTTGCAGCCTCTGGGGGATACGTACAGACGTCTACGTACCGATCCCTCAGATTCTACCAAGCTTGTCTGTGAATTGTGAGACCTAGGCAACCTAGTGCTCTGATACAAACTTGTCACGACCCGAATTTCCCACCGTCGGGTCCGTGATGGCGTCTAACGTTGAACCTGCTAGACAAGCCAACATATATCCTCAATTCATTATAATCCTTTATTATTAAATGAAAATAGGTGAAATACGACCTTTTCACAAATAAAAGCATAAAACGAAAACAAGCTATAAGTACATGACTCAATCCCACTGCTTTTACGAATTTTCAAAATAACTAAAACCTAGATTTTTGGAGTCACAATGCCATGAACTATCTACGAATAATACATGTGTGGGTCTGAAAGAAGTAAATAAATCTTTTTATGAAATACTAAAAATAGAAATACAGAAGTGGGAGGGGACGCCAAGGCCTGCGAACGCCAGCAGGACTACCTTGGTGTCTCCGAGTGGACTGAAGGAAGCCTCCTAGCTCAATGTCCACAGGGTCCTGTACCGGGATGCACAAAAAAAGTGTGCAGGTGTAGTATCAGTACAACCGACCCCATGTATTGAGTAAGTGCCGAGCCTAACCTCGGCGAAGAAGTGACAAGGCTAGGACACGACAATTAATACAACCTATGCAATTCAGCAATAATCGGAAGAATAATAACTGCAAAATAATTAATTACGTACAAGGGAAAAAAGGAAACATGCTGGGGGAAAGAGATATCAAATAACAGAAATTACGGAACAAGACAACATTTTAAATATCAAAGTAACAACAGGAAATAACAACATACAGTAAACAAGTGCACGACATCGCCCTTCGTGCTTTTACTCTCATCCTCACCAAAACAAGTGCATGACATCACCCTTCGTGCTTTTACCCTCATCCTCACCAAAACAAGTGCACAACATCACCCTTCGTGCTTTTACTCTCATCCTCACCAAAACAAGTGCACGGCATCACCCTTTGTGCTTTTACTCTCATCCTCACCAAAACAAGTGCACGACATCACCCTTCGTGATTTTACTCTCATCCTCACCAAAACATGTGCACGGCATCACCCTTCGTGTTTTACTCATATCCTCACAATAAATAAATAGAAACGACACGGCATCACCTATCGTGCTTTTAGTATCATAACATGGCACGTCATCACCCTTCATGCTTTTAATATCATAACATGGCATGACATCACCCTTCGTGCTTTTTCACTCTCATCCTCACAATAAATTATACACGGCATCACCCTTCGTGCTTTACACTCTTCCTCACCCAAACAATATCAAGAACAATAGTTTGGCAAGGAAGAAATCAACAACATGAACCATAACAGTAAATCTCAACATCCCGGCAAGGGAACTACAGTAGAAATATTACCATCCCGGCAAGGGACACAGCTATAACCAATCTCACTCAAGTACATAACTTTGCAAAATATTCCTCAACCGAAACAAGTACTCAACAGTATTCACAACCAATAATTTCCATCAAATGAACAACCACCAAAGTGAAATTTAAATTATAACGCAGTAAAAAATAATGAAAATCACGTAATTCATAATATCCGACTCACGTGCATGCTTGACACCAACATATAGGTAATCGTCACCTCACCTATACGTTGCACATGTAATAAACACATAGCAAATAGGACTCAACGCCTTTTCCGTCAAGCTAAGGTTAGGCCAAACACTTACCTCGACTTCCACGACAAAAATCAAGCCTAAATCACCGCTTTTCTTTTTGAACTCTACTCCAAATAAATTGTATCTAGACATAATTGACTCAATAACATCAATAAACACTAAATAATTCAATTCCGATGTTTAATTATAAGTTTCCTGTCATTCTTCCCAAAAATCCAAAAATTGATCCCAGGCCCGCTTGGTCAAAATACGAGGTTCGGACCAAAACCCGATCACCCATTCGCCCACGAGCCCGAATATATAATTAGTTTTGAAATCTGACCCCAAAATGAGGTCTAAATTCCAATTAATAAAAAAAACCTAACTCTACCTAAATCCCTAATTTTCTACCCTTAAAAACATGATTTAGGCCTAGAAATCTAATGGGTATTGATAAATATTGAAGAAATGGGTCTAATATTGCATACCTATGAATTTGTAGTGAAATTCCTCTTCAAAAATCGCACAAATTGAAGTTTAGATGAAAGAGTTATGAGTTTTTGAAAGACTCCCGTTTGGGTACTGTTTTTAATAACTGGGCGGATTTACTCTTCACGTTCGCGGGCCCTTGTCCGCATTCGCGTGGGATTAGCTTGATTGGCCTATGCATTCGGGAGCCTCAGGCTGCGTTCGCACAGAGCTTCTAACTACCCATCCCCCAGCCCCCTATTTCTTCTATGCGTTTGCGATCCTAGGGACGCGTTCGCGTAGAGTCACTGCCCAGTGCTCCGCATTCGCGTCTCACCCTACGCGTTAGCATAGAGTAAATCCTAGATCCCTTCCCGTTTCTCTTCACGTTTGCGTGGGTTACCACGCGTTCGCATAGAGCAATGCACTAGACACTAGCAACCAGCCAAAAACCAGATTTTTCCTAAGTGTAAAACACTCCAACGCCTATCCAACAACTCACCCGAGCCCTCGGGGCTCCAAACCAAATATGCACACAACCTCAAAAACATCCTACGGATTTACTCGTGCGCTCAAATTACCAAAATAATATCTTAAACGACGAGTTTAACCCCAAAATCAATGAAAATTTCAAAAACTTCTAAAACATCAAACTTTGCATCTACGAGTCTAAATCACATCAAATGACTTCCGTTTCTTACCAAACTATACAGACATGTCATGAATATTATAACGAACCTGTTTCGGGCTCCGAAACCAAAATACGGGCCCGATACCACAGATTTCACATATAATCAAACTTTTGAAAATCCTTTATATTTTTAGAAAATATTTTCTTTCAAAAATTCATTTCTCGGGCTTGGGACCTCGAAATTCGATTCCGGGCATACGCCCAAGTCCCATATTTTTCTATGGACCCTCTGGGACTGTCAAATCACGTGCCCGGGTCCGTTTACCAAAAATGTTGACCAAAGTCAATTTAATTCAAATTTCAAAAACAAAACTATCATTTTTCTTAGTTTTTCACATAAAGGCTTCCCGACTATACGCCCTTGCTGCGCACGCAAATCGAGGTGAGATAGAAGTAGGGTTTCATGACCTCGGAACACAGAATTAACTAAAAATACACGGAATGCCCTTTTGGGTCATCACAGTAAGATCATCAAGAGAGTTGAAGACTGTCAAAAGGCTGAGGGGAACGAAGGTGGACATCTGGCCAGAGCGTACCTGCTGCTAGGACTTCGAGAGCTGGGAAACTTGTTCGATGGGATCAAGGATGCCGAATCTGGGGAAGGTCTATCCGGGACCAAGTAGAATAGGATTTCCTTTTTCGCTTTATCAATGTAATAAGGCCCATGGCCATTAGTGAATTTATTTCTTGCTTATTATTTTAGTGTCGTTTTGGATTCGTCTACTTACATTTAATGAAATGAGGAATTTTTGCATTTAAGTTCTCCAAATCGATTTGTCACTAGGCCTACCTTGGTCACAACGAGGCTCTCAAATTAGGAAACGCTTTTATAATCCCTCACTATGTGTTTAAATACTGTCATACTTTTTCATAATTCTCACTCACTTGGCTACCTTTTGTTTTTGTATTTGTTTTCTTTCCTTTTTATTATTCCCCTCCCCAAAGGTTGGTTCGTGCACTCTGGCATCATCATCATACTACACAAGATCCAGGGGCCCTCTACCCTATCCTCCTCCTAGTCCTCCCAAAGGCAAAAGCAAAGGCAACGAGAAAATGGAAGATTGGGCAATATCAGGAAAGAGAATACAATTGAACGAACAGAGGCTGGTGACAGTCAGGGTATTCAGGTTCAGAATGAGGCTGTGTCGCAACTCGAGCAGAGGTTGTTGAAGCTCCAAGGAGACCTGGAGCAGGTCCGAAATTTGGCAAACTTGTCCTTCACACTCAGTGTTCCAGATGCCAACCATCCTAACACTTAAAATCCCATACCTCCTCAAAATACCCCAAACAAAAAGAATCATCCCACAACCCATCACCACACCACTCCACCAAAGAATCAAACTCTTCCACCACAATACAATGCTTTCCACACTCCACGAAATACTCTACTACTCGTCCCCGAGCCACAAAACTCCACAAATGACCACCTTTATACCCTGGCGCCAGGCCATCACAACAATCGAGCTCGTAGAGACTCTGCCGCACTCCACCCAACCCATTTCATACACACCTGAATCTAGTGAAAAGGATTTTCTTATCAAGAATTTGGCTGAAGAACTTAAGATGCTGACTAGCCGAGTACAAGGTGTTGAGGGAATCAAGGTAGTTGAAGCGGTGGACGACGAATATCTCTGCATACAGCCCGATGTCGAACTGCCCGAGGGGTAAAAACCTCTTAAGTTCGAGATGTTCCACGGTATAGGTGATCCGAGGGTCCATCTGAGGACCTACTGTGATAAATTTGTGGGAGTGGGAAAAAATGAGATGATTCGCATGAAGCTGTTTATGAGAAGCTTAACAGGGGATGCTTTATCTTGGTACATCAGCCAAGACCCTAAAAACTGGTCAAATTGGGTAAACATGGCATCAGACTTCATGGACCGGTTCGGGTTTAATACGGAGAATGCGCCAGATGTGTTCTACATTTAGAATCTTAAGAAGAAACCCACGGAAACTTTTAGCGAGTATGCTACTCGCTGGAGATCTGAAGCAGCTAAGGTCAGGCCTGCTTTAGACGAAGAACAGATAAATAAATTCTTCGTCCGAGCACAAGACTCATAATATTACGAGCGGCTGATGGTGATTGAGAACCATAAATTCTATGACATTATCAAGTTGGATGAGAGAATTGAGGAAGGGATCAAAAGAGGAATGGTTACTAACTTTGAAGCGTTGTAGGCTACAAACAAGGCCCGACAATCTGGCGGTTGTGAACACATAATTTTTCACACACCATATACCCCTACAAAAACTCAACAAAATAAATTAATTTACGAATTTTTGTTGAATTTTAATAAATTAATTGTGAACTGTTTGCTTTTGCATAGTCATAATTCATTCTTTTTAATTATTAAAATTGCATCAAGAAATTATAAATTTATTATTTGTAATTAATTGATTAAATAACAAGCAGATAATGATTATTTGATGTAATATGGTTTTGATAACTAATTGCTCAAAATTAATCATTTTTTATGGATTTAATTAGGAGTATTAAAATTATTTAATATGCAAATAGGCAAATTAAGTTAGAACTAAATACTACAATTTCTCTCAAAGTGTTGATTTAATTAAGGGTTTGATTAATTAGCTTATTTAAGCCTAAAATCGGACCTAGGCCAAGAAGTGCCCAGGCCCAAAACATTTCTCTACACCAACCCATACGCCCCAGCCCAATTGATTAATACCCGGTCCAGCCCCTACACTACCCAAATGACCCCGTTTAAATAAGTAAACCCCTTCCAGCCGTTGGATCTTATTGATCCAACGGTCCTAAACTAAGGAACCCTTAAGTATACGACTGTCTCTAAGCCCCTACCCCCCATTCAATTAGAAGTCTAACACCCCTCCCCTCTCTTAACCCGTCTCTCTATTCTCTCTCTCAACCCACCGGGCTCCGCATGGAGCCGCCACCGGACCACCGTAGTTCCACCCCTCCTCCGCCGTGCTCCGCCGGTCAGAAATCTCCTCCGGCGGCGGAGCTCCACCAATCGACCCCAAACTTTCACCCTACAACCTTCTCTTCCCCCTCAACCCCGTCCTGCCATTGGTTTCCTTAGAAAACCACTCAAAATCCCCCGATTTTAAATCTGAGAACTCAGAAAACCTAGTTCTTGCTTTCCGGCTGATTCAAGATATTTAATGACTCAAACCTACATGAGTCAATAGCTCTTGATGAGAGCTATTTATTCATGTGGGTTTGGACCATTTTCAAACCCATCGGAGTCCGTCCAAACTCCGGCAAACCGTCGGAATACGACAAAATCCCTCCTAACTGACGGGTATCCCTTTGAAACCTTGTTCTTTTCTTAATTTTACTTGTTTGACCGTTAATTTATCACTGATTTAGCTTCCTAAAACCTAGGGTTTCTAGTTTATAATTCTGTGTGTGTGAATTGATATGTTCCCTGCTTTAAATGATTGAATACGATTTGAAACTTACATGATTCGATTAATTTGATATTGTTGCATGTTTTGTTTGCTTCTTTCTTTAGCATGTTTCTTCTCAAAACCCCATATACTGATTTTAGATAATAGTTCTAATGCTGAAATTAGCTCTAGCTTCCTAATCTACTGTGAGTTATTAATCAGTAAAGTTTCATAGAGATTCTTGTTTAGTCATTAGGTAGATTCTGTAACTTAAGTTTAGGATAGTCTACTGATTTCACATGATTTAATCAACTCTAGTTATTTATTTAAATTCTGAGTTTGTTCTATTCCATTCTCCTTTGCCAAAGTTATATGTTCACTCAATTGCTACCTTAGTCTAATTGAGTATGTTCTAGGTTTATCTAAAATAGTGACTGCCTAAATTAATACGCCTAAGGTTCACATGCAAATGGCTCTAATTAACTACTGACCTTGGTTATGTCATTCACCTAAAGTTGATTAATCAAGTAATTATAAATTAATTAGGAGTTGATTATATTTAATACTTAAAACAAGTTAGCTGATTTGCGACTTCACTTAAAATCAAAGTTAATCACTCAGTTAAGCTAGTTAACTATAATTGCTAGATAAACACTATTTGAAATTGTTTAAACCAATTAATTCAATTAACTACTGTTTTTAATTCAAAATGATTAGTCAATTCGAGTAAACTAATTAGGCAATAAGGAATTAGTCACACTTAGTTAGTAGACCTAATCAAAAGGTAAAATAATTAAGCTAACAACTTAGTTGACTTAAGTCTTATATAACTAGTTAAGACCAATTAACTAAGTCTAAGAACAAATGATTCACTTAGTCTCACATTTAAATAATTCCAACCTCTTTAACCTAGAAGTTAACTTAGGTGGCCTCTTAAGTAATTAACTGAAAATCTGTCCAAGATAATTAGTTTAGGATTAATTAACTAAAACAAATTAGTTAACATGGGATTAATAATTAGTTAAGTTTCTGATTTTAGGTAATCAAATTGAATTAACTTGACTAAATCAGTTAGCTTAAGTTAAGAAATTAAATTGGTTGACTTACATTAATTAACAAGCTAAACCTAGTTAACTAATAGGAACTTAATCAATTAACCGTTAATTAATTGACTTAACCCTAGTTAAGAATAACTCATGGTTGACTAAAGAACATAACTAAGGTTTAGCTAACCAAAATTGAAATAATAACCCAAGTGAGTAACCCTAATTACCCAATGGTAAATTCAGGGACTCCAAGGGGTACAATGGGTAATGTAGACTTAGAAAATCAGAAGTTTAGGGTAAAAGGGTCTTTTAATGGGTAGGAAGGTTCTAGAATAGGGGCACCTGTCCCAAAGATAAGGTTGACAGCTTCCCTATGTACTATTTTTTACTATTTTCAGCTTTTGGATAGGGAATATTCCAAGGAATATCCCATTCCAAAATAACATATAAATAGACCCACTTCTTTTTAGACTACAGATTTTTACACTCTAAAAATTCTCTCTGCAGCCTAAAAATCACTTTCTTGAATACTGAATACTAGAAAACCAAGAAAGGAAAAATCTGATTTCTTTTGAACAAAAATTCATCAATAGATTGACTGGTTCTGAGCTTTCATCCTCCTTGGGTGTTCTGATTTTTGAAGATTTTAAGTATTTACATTCAAAACTCCTGGGTTATCTTCTTGCTTGAGGTTGTCTTTGGTTTTCTGGGGTTTGCTGATTTGTTGCTGCTGAATTCTCTTCCTTCTTGCTGATTTTTGTGCATACTTGACCTTTATTTGGTCAAGTATTTTGTTGTTTTTCTCTTTAAAGGTATGTAACAATGAACTTTATACAAAGTTATTGAATCTAGAACTTGTGTTGAAATTTTTGATTCATGTTATGTTTTCTTCTGAGATTGTGTAAATTTGAATCTTCTTCTCCTTTATTATTAATGTAAAACATCTGAAATGAGGTTGTTATTATGCTGGTAACGAATCTGAACGTATGTATGTAACTTTTGGATTCCTGAAATCAGTCTGATTGTTTCTAAGTTTTTTTTGTTAATTTCAAAATGCATTTAGCATTTGGTGGTTAGATGTTAGTTTTTGTATTTTTTTAGCATATTAATAAGGCAATTCGCACTAGGGTAGATGAGTTTGATTTCTAATCAAACTCACCCCATGGCAGTGCACAAATTTTAGTACGGTTGTCTGAGGTTTACCCTTCAAAGGGGTACAAAGTATATAGCTAAGAAGGGCATTAGAGTGAGGAATCTGAACCTTTGAATGGTCAGATTCATCCTCTAAAAATGCCTAAATAATCAAAGTTTCTACATAGTTTAGAATAATGGTAATATTAGCACTAATGTAGATGAATTTAACTCTTTGATAGTCAAATTCGTCCCATAATTGTGCATAAGCAGTTATTTAACTTGCTGAAATTATCCTTTCAAAGGATGTAAAGTGAATAATCAAAGGCTTACTAGAGGAAAGAATCTGAAATCATTTGTTTTTAGATTTATTCTCTTAAAATGCCTAAATAATCAAGTCAAGGAATTAATATGGACTGAAGGTCCCAAGTGTGAAAATGACAAGTCCGGAGTTGAGTTGATCCTTTTATGATCACATTCACCCTGAGAAAGTTCATAAATAATTCTGCCAGAGTATAGTTCAAACACAAGCATTATTAGAATTAAAGTTGATCTCTTCATGGTCAGTTTGGTTTTGGTAGTTGCATAACACTCAATTAATTAGGGAGAGTTTACATATTACAAAGGAAGGCTCAAATGCATGTCCTAAGAGGAATTCAAGTCAGAAAACTAGCTTGAAGTCACCATTTTAGTTTTTATTTTCTTCTGAAAAATGTATTATTCTAGTAGAAACAATGTTGTAATTCTCCTATGTTGTAACCTAAACTGGACTGTATATTTAATTCTATTTTATTGCGCACACTGGTTTTGGAAAAGAAGGCTTTAGGCATTTCGAACTTATAATTTGTTTTTCCCTGTTTGTTAAAGTTGCGTGATGATAGTAGATAAAAATGCAGCGTGTATTCAAATTAACCTATATGGGATTTTTACAAACACTTATTGATTTTGGGAATAACTGTTTCTGATTTAGTTATCTTCAATATAATTCGAAATTAGTCAATTACTCTCAGTTTATTTCGCATCGTGTAAATCTTCTGAAATAGACGTACGAACCTCTTTTAAAAATTACAAATGAATTCTGATTTTAGTAGCCTGCGTTTAAAAAATGGTTAAGTTTGAATTGGTAAAGCTGTTCGCGCTACATTCTTCTTAAAAACAATCATAAGGTAGTTCTAGATTGCAAATTCAAACCCTTTTAGATTTGGTATGATTTTGGTATTAAGACTAATCTGTCCAAAACTCTAAGTTCATTTTTGACAATCTACATCCTCAAAATCTCGTGACTTACTAATGCTCAATCTGGAAATTCTTTGGATACATATGACTGTGAGTTTCCCAAACAATGTCCCTATGATGACTAAAATGACATTAAAATGTAGACTTCCTTCTGATTGTCTTTATTAAGTGAAAATGATTCTGTTTTTACTTGCCTCTAGTAGTGTTAGTTCAAATTATACAAATCCCTTCTTGTTAGCTAGACATAACTAGGATTTACCTAAGGGGTAATTACTAAAATTGGGCTAGAATGGCCAGGGCCCAAATATCTTATCCTTTAGACTAGTGAACTCAATTTTAGGTGATTTTTTACATATCCTCTAGGTAGAAAGAAGAATCCCTTTTTGAAATTTAGTTAGTAATCAAAATTTATCTCAAATTACCATAATCTACACTCGGGAGTGGCAACTCGTGCCCCCGACCCTCAATTCCAAACAATGAATAAAAACATACATAGCAACCACAAGTGCATTTCATGTGACATGGTTGCCATGTGCTCAAAAATCACAGGTGCACGCCATCGTGACTTGTCTAAGATAAATCCGTAAACGTCCTAATTGGGTTTAAAACTAAAATACTCCTTCAAATGGAAAAAATAAAGAATAATCGAATATCGCCCCAAATAGGCATTATAAAACCGTCATGACCATTAGTCTTGACCACGTAATCTACACTCGGGTGCGACAACTCATGTCCCCGCCTTCAACTTCAAATCATAATAAAATCACGTGTTGCAATTACGGGTGCATTTCATGTGGCGTAATTTATTACATCCAAAAGCAGACAAGTGCACACCCTCATGACTTGTTTTTCAAGATAAGTCCATAAATGTCAAAAACGGTTAGAGAAATGAAAAAGGCTAAATGCACAAAACACTAAAACACGTAAATAATCGAATAATTTAGGCCAAAAAATTAATAGTTAAGCGACCATGCTAGAACCACGGAACTCAGGAATGCCTATCACCTTCTCCCGGGTTAACAGAATTCCTCACTCGGATTTTTGGTCGCAGACAAATCAAAACAGAGTCAAATCTTCCTCGGTTTGGGATTTTCAAAACAAAACGGTGTCCCGGAGCATCGTCAAAAATCCGGGTGGCGACTCTGAAATAATAATAAGTCCCAAAACCGAATAATGTCACTTTAATTAATAAAACTCCCCTATTTACCCCTTTATTAATTCGGGGGTAGTAAAAAATGAGGTGTGACAGTGGTGTGTCCATGAAAAGAGATGTGGGAGCCGTAATGGTTGCACAGAGGACTAAATCCCCACTGAAATACCAAATCTACCAAACACACCCGCTCACATATCAGCCAGCACCAACATACTAAGCACCCTCGCCCACATACCAGTCAACACCTCCACAAACATATCAATCATCTCCCCTACCTACTTACCAGCTGAAATCTCCCAGATATTTCCAGCCTGCTCTTGTTTACCATACCTACAACTCTCAACCATCTCACTACCAATCACCCCCTGCTCGCCAAAATTTCCCAAGACCTCGACCCAACTTTGATCGCAGACCTCCTAAAAAATACACTGTCATTGCTGAACCGATCGACCAACTGTATGAGAAACTGAAAGCTGCTGGTTATGTCACTCTTATCCCTGCCGCAACCCCTGAGAATCCCTATTAATAGGTTAATCCAAATAAAACATGTGCATACCATTCCGGCATGAAGGGACACACAATTGATGAATGTCATTCACTGAAAGATAAGATACAGTCTCTGATTGATAATAAGGTCATTATAGCAAAGGAATCCCTTCCCAATGTTTGCAAATTTCCACTCCCAGACCATAAGGGTGGAGGCGTCAACATGATCGAGATAGAAGAAGATTGGGACCTAAAGGGGTCGATCGGGTTGATCATAGAAGGTGATGACCCAAAGAAGCCAGCAGTTACTCTTAATCCCATCATAGTACAGATTCAACCATCCGGAGGTGTTGAGGTAACGACGTCAGTCCCACTTGAGTTTGAAGTGGCACCGCCTGCAGACGCACCTGTGCCGTTCGAGGTTGAATTTATGCCACCTGCGAAGGCACCTGTTCCATTCGAAGTGAAAGTAGCTGCACCAATCACAGTGGTGGTGTCAACCACGCCGCCCTTTTTCACCAACGTTGTACCATGGGATTATGTAGCTGAGTCAAGAAGGAAAGGAAAAATTAAGATAGAAGAAACTACCGCTGCACAGGGAATGACAAGGACCGGCAGGGTCTATACACCTGAACATTTGACAGAATCCAGTAAGCAGGCTTCCAACAAGCCACCCATCATTGAGACAGGCCTAGATGATCTCTGGAGGAAGGTGAATGCCAAAGAATACTCAGTCATTGATCAG
Source organism: Nicotiana undulata (assembly GCA_005239495.1). NCBI lineage: Eukaryota > Viridiplantae > Streptophyta > Magnoliopsida > Solanales > Solanaceae > Nicotiana > Nicotiana undulata. The sequence continues at coordinate 9,784 of ML252494.1, read as the reverse complement.
TTTAACAAAACCCCAGCCCAGATATCCATTCTGTCATTGCTACAGAATTCAGAGACGCACAAGAACGCTTTGATGAAAGTGCTGAACGAAGCATATGTGCCAAATAACATCACTAGTGGGGAAATGGCCAATATGGTAGTTTAAGTATTGGAAAGTCATAAGATCACCTTCCACGAGGACGAGCTTCCACCTGAAGGGTTAAGTCATAACAAAGCACTGCACATCACCGTGCAATGTAAGGACTACTTCATCACTAGGATTCTGATTGACGGGGGATCCAACCTCAAAATCTGTCCATTGACAACGCTCAAGAAATTGTGCAAGGGTCTGTACGAGATAAAAGAAGGTTCGATGAATGTGAAAGCTTTCGATGGTTCTCAAAGGTCCACCATCGGTGAAATCATTCATTGTTTGCAAATGGGACCTACGTGGTTCGAAGTTGATTTTCAGGTGATAGACATATTAGTGTCCTAAACCCTGTTATTAGGACGACCATGGATACATGTCGCTGGGGCCGTGGCATCGACATTGCATCAGATAGTAAAATTTGAATGGAACCACCAGGAAGTGATCATCCATGGGGACGAAAGCAATCTTATCTATAGTCGCCAAACCATCCCGGTGGTTGAAGGTAGAAGAAGGCTAGGTGGAGAAACCTACCACCATATTGAACGATTCAACACAATAGACAAAGACAAATGGTGGGATAGTAAAATAGTAAGCATGATGAACTAGAGAGGGTACCAGCCTGGTAAAGGGCTCGGCAAGAATCTTCAAGGGATCACCAAGCCAATACAGCTCAAGCGCCATGGCACCACTTTTGGGTTGGGATACAAATACACCTGGGAGGAGTTTAGGAACTGGTCGCAACCATGGAACGATCCTTATTACCCATTGGAACAACCGATACCACATTTGGAGCAGACTTTTCAGTAGGCCGATGTTATATGGGGGTCAGAGGAAGAAGAAGCACTATCAGCTTTGAAGAACCTATTCCTAGAAGATGATGATATGGATTGTTGCGTCATATTTGAGGAGGAGGGGGAGGAAGGCCCTTCCGTCCAAGTCGTAAGCAAAGGATCATTCCTTAAGAACTGGACTATCAGAACAACCAGGGCCCGACGAGTTCCGGGGTAGCAAGGTTGAACAAGCATTGTCTATTTTTATTTCTATTCACTAAATGATTTCCTTTTCGCATTTCCATTTTTTGAAATAAGATCTTTAATGTTCCAAAACATTTGTTTAAATTATCAAAACGTTTTAATGTTCTAATGAATCAATATTTATTATTACCGTTCTTCTCTCATCAATTCTTTTAATACAACATTACTATTTCCTATCTTAATGAACCAATGACTGTGACATGCAATGAGACAACGCAACAAACAGATAGTGATTCAGAAGAAGAAGATGATATCATACCTGATGAAATTGTCAGAGAAGTTGAGGATTTCGAGAACAGACCTAAGTCAAATCTGGACAAAACTGAGATTGTCAACCTGGAAGATTCAGAGAATGTCAAAGAAACTCGCATCGACATTCATTTATCACCATCAGAGAAAGAGGAATACATACAGTTCTTAAAAAAATATGAGGATGTATTTGCATGGTCGTACGATGACATGACTGGTCTGAGTACATCCATTGTGGCTCACAAATTTCCAACCAATCCAATGTGCTTGCCAGTAAAGCAAAAGCTCAAAAAGTTCAAGCCTGACATGAGTTTGAAAATCAAAGAGGAAGTTACCAAGCAAATCAACGCCAAGGTCCTCAGGGTAGTTGAGTATCCGACATGGTTAGACAACATCGTGCCAGTGCCGAAAAAAGATGGGAAGGTTAGAGTCTGTGTCGACTACCGAGATCTCAACCGAGCCAGTCCGAAGGATGATTTCCCATTGCCAAACATACACATTCTGATTGACAATTGCGCCAAGCATGAACTTCAGTCGTTCGTGGATTATTTCGCCGGTTACCATCAGATTTGGATGGATGAGGAAGATGTTGAGAAAACGGATTTCATCACGCCGTGAGGAGTATACTGCTACAAGTTGATGCCATTCGGCCTGAAGAATACTTGGGCCACCTATATGACAGTTATGACCACTATCTTCCACGATATGATACACAAAGAGATTGAGGTATATGTGGACGTTGTCATTATCAAGTCCAAGAAATCTTCCGACCACATAGCAGATCTGAGGAAGTTCTTCAATAGGTTGCGGAAATACAACTTGAAACTAAACCCCGCAAAGTGTGCATTCGGGGTTCCCGCTGGGAAATTGCTCGGGTTCATCGTCAGCCGTGGAGGGATAGAATTGGATTCGTCAAAGGTCAAAGCCATCCAAGAGTTACCACCGCCGAGGAACAAGAAAGATGTGATGAGTTTCCTGGGCCGCCTTAACTACATCAGCCGGTTCATAGCTCAATCCACGGTCATATGTGAACCAATCTTCAAGATGCTGAAGAAAGATGTTGCGATCAAATGGACTGAGGATTGTCAAAAGGCCTTCGACAGAATTAAAGAGTACTTGTAAACACCGCCATTATTGGTACCAACTGAGCCACGTAAACCTTTGCTACTCTACCTCGTAGTATTAGATGGAGCCTTCGGCTACGTTCTGGGAAGCACGACGAGATAGGGAGAAAAGAGCAGGCCATTTATTATCTAAGTAAGAAGTCCACTTCATACGAGGCTCGATATTCTTTATTGGAACGTACCTGTTGTGCTCTAACATGGGTAGCTCAGAAGCTGAGACACTACTTCTGTGCCTACACAACATATCTCATATCAAGGATGGATACCTTGAAATACATCTTTCAGATGCCCATGCCCACCGGCAAGCTGGCCAAGTGGCAAATCATGCTGAGTGAGTTCGTCATTATCTATGTGACTCAGAAAGCAGTCAAGGGACAAGCATTGGCAGACCATCTTGCTAAGAATCACGTGGATGGAGAATACGAACCCCTAAAAACGTATTTTCCCGATGAAGAAGTATCATTCATAGGAGAAGACATTGCGGAATCCTATGACGGTTGGAGAATTTTTTTGATGGAGTAGAGAACTTTAAAGGAGTCGGCATTGGAGTTATCTTGATATCATAAATTGGTCAACATTATTTAGTATCTGCTAAACTCAGGTTTCCCTACACCAACAACATGCAGGAATATGAAGCCTGCATCTTAGGGCTCAACATGGCCATTGACATGAATGTTCAGGAACTACTAGTAATCGGTGACTCAGACTTGATAATACACTAAGTACAAGGAGAATATGCTACCAACAATTCCAAGATACTTCCGTATCTACACCACGTGCAGGAATTGAGAAAGAGGTTCACAAAGACGGAATTTTGGCACGTTCCCATAATTCAGAATAAGTTCGCCGATGCATTGGCCACTCTATCATCCATGATACAACATCTAGATAAGAACTTCATTGACCCTATTCCAGTGAAGATTTATAGCCAGCCGGCCTACTGTTCCTATGTTGAAGATGAAGCAGGCGTAAAACCATGGTTCCACGACATCAAGGAGTATTTGTCAAAGGGAGAGTACCCAGAGCTTGCATATCATACTAAAAATGCACGCTCCGGAGATTTTCCAACAGTTTATTTCATAGTGGAGGAATCCTGTATAGGAGAACTCCCGATTTGGGATTGTTGAGATGTGTTGATGCAAAGGAATCTTCCAAATTACTTGAAGAAATCCACGCTGGGACCTGTGGCCCACATATGAATGGTTTTGTTTTGGCCAAGAAGATACTCAGGGCCGGTTATTTCTGGATGACCATGGAAACAGACTGCATCTAGTATGTCCGAAAATGCTACCAATGTCAGGTACATGCAGATATGATAAAGGTACCTCCAAACGAGCTGAATGCAACAAGCTCACCTTGGCCCTTCGCCGCCTGGGGAATGGACGTTATTGGACCGATCGAGCCTACCTCCTCAAACGGACACAAGTTCATCTTGGTAGAAATTGATTATTTCACTAAATGGGTCGAAGTAGCATTTTATAAAGCAGTGACGAAGAAAGTCGTGGCAGACTTTTTCCGCGACCGTATCGTTTGTCGGTTTGGAGTTCCAGAATCAATCATCACCGACAACGGTTCCAATCTCAACAGTGACCTGATGAAAGCTATGTGCGAGACTTTCAAGATCAAGCACAAACATTCCACAACTTATAGACCTCAGATGAATGGAGCTGTAGAAGCCGCCAACAAGAACCTCAAGAAGATATTGAGGAAGACGATAGAAAAGCACAAACAGTGGCATGAGAAGTTATCATTTTCTTTGCTGGGTTACCGCACCACGGTCCGTACATCAACATGGGAAACTCCATACTTTCTGGTTTATGGTATAGAAGTTGTCAATCCCGCTGAAGTAGAGATTCCTTCATTGAAAATCATACAAGAAGCTGAGCTCAGCGATGTAGAGTGGGTAAAGAATCATTATGAACAACTAGCCCTAATAGATGGAAAAAGAATGAATGAAGTATGTCATGGGAAACTTTATCGGAACAGAACGTCCAGGCTTTCAACAAGAAAGTCAAGCCGAGACAGTTCACACCAGGGCAACTGGTGTTGAAGAAGATCTTTCCACATCAAGAGGATGCCAAAGGGAAATTCTCTCCCAACTGGAAAGGTCCGTATATGGTCCACCGAGTATTGACAGGAGGAGCTCCTATACTTGCAGAAATGGACCGAGAAGTCTGGCCAAAACCAATCAATTCAGATGCAGTCAAACGCTATTATGTATAATTTTTATGCTTTCTCAATGATGTAAATTGAACTACGCCTGACCTGATTCCTGTTTAAGAGAGGATACGTAAGCAGCCCTATGGGTTCGGTCACAATTCAATAGAAATTTCATTTTCCCTCGCAATTGGAAACTAGGGCAGAATTTTGAGGTGGACCCTCAAAATTCAGATGCAAGTTCAGCTGATCACAGCGTGCGCAACAACTAGAGTCTCCAACCCATCAAATTGGGGAAGAATTTTGAGGAGGGCCCTCAAAATTCCGTGGAATGAGAAGTTGCAATGTCTTGAACCATGTCACAATCGTTGGTTCATCTAAATTATTTAAAAAATATATGTTTACAAAATCATGCATTCCTATTTTTGAACATAACACTTTTTAGCAAACGCTACTCCGATGATGCGAACAGGATCATAAGACCAAGCTGAGCAAGTCAAGCAGAGCCAGTGGGGATACGAACCAACCTTCCCCCACTTACAGAACTCACGATTTTTCTTTGGATGCAGGAACAGAGAATAAACACGCAGGGAAGTCACAACTTTCAACACTATTGCGAAGACCATATTTACCGTCCACATAAAGAATGAACCTGTTCAGAGTCACAAAAACCATCACATTTGCCAACGTTTGCTATCAACACAAACGAACAATGCTCCGCAGTCACAATGCTCACAATGATCACAAATACCGCAATTTACTACCAGCTAAGAAATTTTATTGTCATTTATTATTTAATCTTTGGCATAAGGCTAACTTTCTGCCTTCCTCTTGCATAAGGCTAACTTTCTGCCTTCCACTTGCATAAGTCTAATTTTTTGCCTTCTACTTGCATAAGGCTAACTTTCTGCCTTCCACTTGCATAAGGCTAACTTTCTGCCTTCCTCTTGCATAAGGCTAACTTTCTGCCTTCCACTGCATAAGGCTAAGCTCTGCTTTCATTTTGCATGAGGTTAAGCTCTACCTCCATCTGCACAAGGCTAACTTTCTGCCTTCCACTTGCATAAGGCTAACTTTCTGCCATCCTCTGCATAAGGCTAAGTTCTGCCTTCATTTGCATGAGACTAAGCTCTATCTCCATTTTGCATAAGGCTAACTTTCTGCCTTCCTCTACATAAGGCTAACTTTCTGCCTTCCCCTGCATAAGGCTAAATTTCTGCCTTCCTCTGCATAAGGCTAAGCTCTGCCTTCATTTTGCATGAGACTAAGCTCTGTCTCCATTTTCCATGAGGTTAAGCTTTACCTCCATCTGCACAAGGCTAACTTTCCGCTTTCCATTTGCATAAGGCTACTCTCTGCCTTCCTACATGCATGAGGCTAAGCTCTGCCTCCAATTCATTCTTTCAACGAGACTAAGCCCTGTCTCTCAAGCATTATTTACTTCGCTTGTCTTTCGGTCTAAGCTATTCCCTTCAACTCGCAAGACTAAGCTCTGTCTTATCAGTATCATATTACTGCATTTCATGGGCTGAAATATCGCCAACCCGTCCAAAGGAGTCACAGTTCGGAGGCACCATCTTCATGGCCCGAGAATATCATGTCATGGTCTGAGGATCCCTCTCAATTTTTCATATCATTATTCAAAGGCGTCATCGTTCGGAGGCACCATCTTCATGGCCCGAGAATATCATGTCATGGTCTGAGGATCCCTCTCAATTTTTCATATCATTATTCAAAGGCGTCATCGTTCGGAGGCACCATCTTCATGGCCCGAGAACATCATTTTATGGCCTACGAATACTTCATCAAATAATTCATGGCCCAGGACGTCATGGTCTAAGGACTTCATCCTTAACCATCCAAAGACAACATTCATAGTCCGTCGGGAACTTGCATCATGTTTAAATTTATGCACCGTATACGCTTGTATTTCTTTATTTGTTGGAAACCCGGCGAGCGACGACTATCCTTGTAACGACCCGACCGGTTGTTTTGCGTTATTGGACCCCGTTCCCCTAAATGAAACTTCCCATAGAGGCTTATTGTGATTTATGACTTGCAAGGACGGGTGGTTCTGGATTCGGAAGTGTTTAGAGTGGTATAGGAACACTTGGTTCCTTAAGATTGGCCTTTAAGGTCAAGTTTGACTTTAGTCAACATTCTTAGAAAACGACCTCGGAATTGAGTTTCGACGGTTCTGGTAGCTTTGTATGATGATTTCGGACTTGGGCGTATGTTCGGAACGGGTTTTGGATGACCCGGGGGCGTTTCGACACCTAATAGTGAAATAGGAATTTCCTTAAGTTAGAAATTTGGTTTGGAACGTGTTTTTGTGTTATCGAGATCCGAACAGAATTTCGATATCGGGAATAGTTATGTTATGTCATTTATGACTTGCTTACCAAATTTGGTGTCATTCCAAGTAGTATAGGTCGGTTCGACGCATTGATATCGAATTCAAGAACTTGAAGTTCTTAAGTTTGATCTTTAGGGGTTTTTAGGTGTGATTTTGAGTTTTAGCGTTGTTCTGAGTGTTCCGAAGGCTCGCGCGAGTCTGTATTATGATTTGGGACTTATTGATATATTTGGATGGGGGCTCGGGTGGGCCCAGGTGCCTCTCGGGCACCAAACGAGGCCAAAAACAAGCTGAAACAGTTGCTGGTGCACCTGATCTGGTGTGACCGCAGGTGCGGTTGCCCAGTCGCAGGTGCGGGACCGCTCCTGCGGTACCAGCCCCGCAGGTGCGACCTAAGGTGGGCTTCCCATTCCTCGCAGGTGCAGGCTGTCACATCTCGCATTTTTGTACATTAAAAGTTTTGTCTTCGGTTAACCGACGTGAACTCGGGGCTGAGATCATTTTGATGTTAACGTATTTACGTTATTTTTAAATATAAAAAACGATAAATAAGTATTATGAAGGATAAAGGGGTACACCGATTAAAGAAAACGAGTTTCGTTGAAGGTTTTCAATTTGGAATATAATATGGGGCGAGCGATAATACCCGATAATTATGAACTAGTAGTATGCAAGGTACAATATGACCACGGTAGTATAATGTAAAAAGTATATTAAATATGAGTAGTATTTTCAGGTAATTTAAAATAATTTTTAATTATACGGGTAATTGATTAATTACTGGGTAATGGAACATTATCTGGTTAACTAATAAGTGGATGAAAATTCTTAATATCCCACCCCCACCCCACGTGGCCTGAAACCACAAGAATGGAAGTGACTAATTAGTCACTTATGCTTCCACCTAGACAAGAGTTGTCTAATTATTAAAAAGTCCAACATGATTCAAAAAGGAATCAAAATATATCCTTTCAAAATCAGAATGTTGTTCAGCATTTTAACTTAAAGATTTTCCATCTTCCTTGGTTTGAAATAAAGACGTGAGATATCAGAGACAAGTCCTTCATTCAAGATCAAACAACCATTTTTACATTTTGTCTTTGATTCTTAAACCAAAACGTTAAAGAGCAGAATCAAAACAAATTCGTCCAAATTTTGTTTCAAGATTTCAAGCAGACATTTCGTCCATATTTCACAGAAGCAGATTTGTTCAAATAATTCCAGGAACATGTATGTTAAGGCCCTCCCTTCTTTCTTTTAGCATGGTCCAAATTATACTGAAGAAACGAGTAAATACACAGTTTCCATTAATTACTCTATTCATATGAATACTAGGGTTGTCTATATTCTTGATTCCCACTGTGAATGATTATTATCTTCTGTTCATGGGTCACAGAGTAATACGCAGTTGGAAAGGTTTATCCGAAAGTTGGAAAGGTTTATCTGAACATGCATTTCACTCGTTTAGACATTGATGTGCCGGAGAATTTTGGCACATTTAATACCATAGTGCTTAAATTATGGCTCGTTTCAAGAGCATTTACTCTTTTTAATTATAGAATTTTGGTATTTTGCAGTACACAAGGTGTAAAAACTCAAGACCATACAAAAGAGAGTCAAAGCCTGAAAAAGAGGAGGAAAATGACCGAATGCGATCGCATATGCAACATGCGAATCGCATTTCGAGCCTAGAGATCGCATACCGCAACAGAAAGTTGAGTCAAATTTAAGGAGTGAAATGCGGTCAAATATGCGACCGCATATCCCAAATGCAAACCGCATTTCAATCGCATCTCCATCTGATGCGTGAAGTCACACTGCAAATGCGACGCATGAATGCGATCGCATATCACCAATGCGGACCGCATCTATCAAATGCGATGAATCTACGGGACCTAGGGTTTTGATATGCGATGAATAAAGTGAAGATGCGAATCGCATCCCTGTTATGCGAAAGGAATGCGATCGCATATCAACCCGACAATGGTGTTTTTGTCTGTTTTTCACCCGAATTTTCTGCCCACTATAAAAGGATTTATCTTTGCATATCTTTGGACATATCTTTGGACTTTGTAAATATAATTTTGAGTAGATAAGAACAAGGATTGATTTGTGGGTTTGCACACACACTTTGGATTTGTAGATTTTGACATTGTGGTGAAGTTTTCTTTACCCATTTGTGTTTATTTCTTCATTTCCTTGCTTTGTATTGTATATCTAAGTGTGTAGTATTTTTCCAACACTTGAATATGGTTTATGGGAATATTCATGTTTAAAGTGTGGATTAAATACCTTGTTGTGCTTATGTATTGAATG